>CM053266.1:75665653-75825477 GCA_028583415.1 Protea cynaroides | reverse complement strand
TCGATACAGGATACACATTTCCATCCCGAGGAGGATCACGTCGATTTTCCATTGTCCTCACATCTACCTATCATGGTCGAGCCAAGTGGACCAAGTGCATGAAGGAAATCACAAGACCAGTTATGAAATTGACCAAAACAGTAAAATTGAGGGTAGGGTCGCATGCCTAAGCAGGTAGGGTCGGCCCCACCTCAACAGAGTCCAACCCATAACTTTTCAGTCCTAGGGTCGGATGACTTGAGACCCTAGGGTCGACGGGTCCTGCGACCCTAGCATCGACCCTAGGATGACAGACTGAAACCGTAATTAGAAAACTTTCCTAATTTCAAGGGGATCCTTTCCTAATCTCGATGGGACTTATTTTGAGAGGTTTTCCTCTATAAATAGGACGTCCCTTAGCCTCTTTCACCCCTTTTGAAACCCTAATTGAAAGTGAGAGAAAGAAAAGAGAAGGAGAAGAGAAGGAGAATTGGAGAGGAAGACTAAGGAGAAGAAATTCAGAGAAAAATCTGAATCTCAGCAACCCTAAGATATGAATACATTCTCCATTAATTATGTAAGACCCTAGAATAGTTCATGAAGAGGGTAGGATCTAGGAGAAACCCAAATCATCCATCCATGGATAAATTTCAATGGAATCCATGGAGGAAATCATTGTAAACAAAGTAAAGTGTGTAACTTGGAGTTTTGAGTCATAGAACAATCATAGAATGGACTATAAAAGTAAGTCAAAGGATCCAAACATGAAAGAATGGACTGTAGGATGAAAGGTCGACTCAAACTACGTGTAGTCGCACCTAAGGTTGATGGGTAACCAACCCTATGACCGACCCTACACCCTGGGGTCGCAGAAAACTGCTACCCTACCTGCAACCCAACCTGCGACCCTAGCTATACAACAAGCTTTAAATTATTGGAATTAATTCTAATTAAAATCTATCGACTTGCTAGGTTCTCCTAGTGATATAAAAGTGATTCTTAGAGCTTGAAAGATGATCTACACTCAATCAAAGGTGAGGGAATAAGACCTAAACTAATTGGCTTATAATAAACTGTTTTCGTTTGTTGAGTCCAATACCATGTATGATGCTATGATTGTATGATTGTAATGTGCATATCACATGTCATCTACTATTCCTGTTATTACTGTTCATGCATATTTAATTCAGTTTATTTACTACATGATGATGATGATGATGCTAGGAATAGGCATGTGAATGCTTGTGTGTGGTTGGTGTACTTGATGAGAGTGGGGTATCAGGGGAAGTGTGATGCGGTGCGGTCTTAAGCACTTTAACCCTATCTCTACTCAAGTCTTGTCCACTAGCATCGTCGTATCGCCATTACCTTAGCAGAACTATTACATCGTAGGGCATCAGGGGAGGTGGTCTCAGACCGTGTAGTCTCTGACTCTACCGGGGGGCTTTAGCTCTATCTCTATGGACGTATTGAGGGATGCTGGGGTGAGGCCTTGGATACACTGTTTGACATTAGGATTGGTTAGTTGCGAGCCCAGTTTGCAAGCCCTCGCCAACAGGGGCTTACGTGTTGGTATGGGTAGAGCATCAGGGGGAAGTGTGATGCGGTGCGGTCCTAAGCACTTTAGCTCTATCTCTATTCCATGGTGGGGTGGATGTGGTCGACAATGGTGTTTGATCCATTGGGTGGGCTTACACACCCTGTGTATAGAGGCGAGGCGGCCACCGAACCTTTCTATAGCACATTGTAAACTTATATACCATACCAAAGATATGAATTGAATGCATGCATATGTTTGTTGCATTGTTTTGTTTGCTCACTGAGCCGTGATGTATGCTCACCCTTTTCGAATTCGATGCAGGTATGACCATGGAAGATTATATGAATGCTCCCCCATTCGGGCACATTGCGGCGATGGACGCAGAAGATATAATGGAGACGCATGATTTGTCATGCGAATGCAACTCATGCATTTTTTATTAGATTTTTATTTGGATTATTGAGGAAATGTAATTGGTTATTTTATTTACTTATGTCTCAGTCAATAAAAGATAATTGGTTATGTTATTTATGATTATCACATTTAGATTCTTAATTCATTTAATATTTAAGACTTCCGCTATTGTGTATTTACTCTGATTATGGTTGTGGATGTGTATGGTGGTAGCAAACGAACACAGCCTATTTGAGATCCTGGTTGAACCATTGGTTTATTAACGGTTCATCACACCATTCTGAACAGTGTGGAATTGGGATGTAACACAACCTATTCGAGATCCTGGTTGAACCGTTGATTTATTAGCGGTTCATCACACCGTTCTGAATAGTGCAAAATTGGGGTGTAACAGCCGCACTCCACAATATCTCAAATCTGTCGAGTCACTCTTGCAAGCTGCAGTCATTGTATGTGATACAGTAGGTATTATCGATAACTTGATAACTGCCTGAGACTCATCTATCACTCCTCCAAAAGGCTCCACATGCAATAACATCGCCTCTGAAGTATCTCCCGCCTACGACAGCCCATCAGCCATGAACACCATCTCTGTCGACTTATCCTCTACCGGCAACCATTCTCTCTGCACCTTATCATCAGACATCGATTCGCCTACAGACAACACAGGACCATGCGGCAACATGCTTTAGTCATGAAACGATCCAGGCGGAAAAATATCATCGGCCCCAGATTCCCCAACCAACCTTACTGCCCTTGCTGCAATTAGTATCGCCGGAGAGCTCATAGTCAACCCTGGAAGTCCCCTCGCAATAGAGATCAGTGAGGTTTCCCGTTGCTGTACCAACGACCTCTGAACCTTTTTGAATTTTTTCGATCCTATCTACAGAACAGCCACACTACCCAAGCTTTCTACCAGAAGGATCACCATTGGAATATCACCAGGCATAACAGATCCAACACTCACAGATCCACCTTTGTCAACAGCCTGATCCGTTGGCAACCTTCCTGAAGCAGACAAAGGTCCGGCCATAAACACCACCGTCGGTGGCACTTCTATAGTCGGTTGCCCCGACTCGCCCTAGGCCACTGCATTAGGGTTTCCTGCAGAAACCTTAATCCACATTGCCTCCAACATGTTTTTTTTTCCTTTGAATTCCTGTGGTTTTCAAAACGAAGATGAGAGAAAAAAAATATAAAAAAAAACTCACTCTACCTTCTTACGGATTCAGTTTTTTTTTTTTTCTTCTTCTTCTTCATATCACTTACCTCCCTCCTTCTACTAGATATGTGAACGATCAACCGAACCTTAGCTCTGATACCACTTGTTAGGATTAGGAGACGCAAACAAGAAGAAAACACAAGAACTAACGTGGTTCAGCACCCCATCGTGGGATGCCTACATCCACCAGAGAAAAGATTGACTTTTTTCTATTCCGAAGAATAGTCTACAAATTGCAACCTAACAGGCTTATCTCATCTGTCAGCCTTACAGCGTTCCAGCTCTCCACTGTCAGAGGAGAATCCTCTACAGACCTTACAGCCTTACCTAGGTTTTCCCACATAGAGACAATATATAGGGAAACCTAGAAACCCTAATCCCACCACAATTATAAGCTTACCCTCGTACATGTAATAGACTCATACCCTAATAGAAATACTACCCTTATAATTGCATGGACCCCACAAAATTACAAGACACCAACCCAACAATTCGGTGGAGGTTTGTCAATTCCTGATAAGACTTGGTGATTACGGTTTTAGGGTTCTACCATTTGGTTTGCTGAGTGGCGGTTAGAAGAGATATCGGCATCTGTGAAAAGTTGTAGAGATTAGGTGGATTGGAGGCGGATCCCTTCTTGCAAGGTATCATACACAAGAGTTGCAGTAAGACAGATGTTAATAGTGGGAGGGATGAAATCCCCTTAGGAGATCAACGATCGGAAATTAAATCAACAAAGGAGATGGAGAAATTCTCCCCGAGAGATGGTAAAAGAAAAACTAGAGAAAGAATGAAAAATATTACGAGTAGACAAAAGAAAATTTGAACAGGCCTTTAAAGCCTACACCGTTTATGACGCTTTGAAAAATATTACGAGCAGACGAAAGAAAATTTGAACAAGCCTTTAAAGCCTACACCGTTTATGACGCTTTCCAAGTGAGCAATATGCCACAAATGAGGGAAGTGAAGGGAGATTTGAAATAGTTTTGGAAGAAGCCGTAGATTGTCATCGTGGAAGGAGTTTCTGCTTGCAGGTTCGAGATGTAAACCCAACAATGGAATTTCATGTTCCATCATGGCAGAGAAGTGGCTTCAATACTCCATTATTAAGGGTAGTTTTGTCTTCAAAATTTTGAGGACTAGTTTACATCAGTATTTAACTGATATCAACTGACATATTGGGTCAATGTGTAACACATTATTGAAATTAATGGTTGTTGTCAGAAACTACTGGGTATTGGGGACTAGGTTACATCAGTATTTAACTGATATCAACTGACATATTGGGTCTATGCATAAAACATTATTGAAATTAAGGGTCGTAATTGTTGTTGTCAAAAACTACGGGGTATTGGGGACTAGTTTACATCAGTATTTAACTGATATCAACTGACATATTGGGTCTATGTGTAACACATTATTGAAATTAAGGGTAGTAATTGTTGTTGTAAAAAACTATTGGGTATTGGGTGAAAATAAGTCATAAGCCAAGGGTTGTACTAGGTAACGTGTGTAACACATTATGTAATTTTCTGCCTTTCAATATTCAAATTTTAAACAGAACAAAGAGAATTATTGGGGGACGGGAGAGAGAGAGAGAGAGAGAGAGAGAGCATCAATGCTCTATTGAGGATTCTGATGGTCTATGCATCATGTATCTGTATGGGAGAATTTCTACAAAATATAATTATTTTCAAGTTAGCTATTGGAGTGAATTTCTCTCGAAATAATACAAGTAATTGCTTAACCAATAAACGAGTCATTTAGAAATCGATTAAGAGAACCGATGCGTTAAACCGTCTATAAACCGCAAATAAAAACGTTTAATGAAAAACAGATTGAAAACCGGTTACTAATCAATTCTGGCTTCAATTTTGATACCGTTTAGTTAATCGGTTTGGTTTCAGTTTTACCCTCCTATACACCACACTGCACCACACTACACCATTTAACTGGTAATAAACCATTTAACACTCTTAGTGTGCTTTCATATACCTATGTATGCTGAGATGACATTCTAGCTACACGTGAGGTATGTACCAGTCTATCAACATGTTTGCCGAAGTTACTTTTCAGCTATACATACATATAGAGGGTATGTTGTGAGTTATAGGGGTATGATCACACATAAGTTTGTATGATATCTTCATATACCCTAAGGCCAGCTCCACCTAATGAAGCACCTAATAAATGAATCCTACCCTTTTGACAATAATCTCCCCCCCCCCCACCACCACCACCACCACCACCACCACCACTACCACCAAAAACAAACAAAAAAAAGAAGGGAAAATTTCATCCACCCCCTTGTACTTTTGTTTTAAGTCAACTAACTCCCAATTTCATGATTAATTTCATGCATCCCTCTCATTTGCTAAATATGTATCAAACAAACCCTATCATAACAGACAGATTTGTTAAGGGATGATGTGGCATGGTCTATAATTTTCTAATGGCAAAACTACCATTTCAAATTGTTAAGTTACAATCTTACTCTCTCCCAACTAACCATTAATAAATGACATATTTACCTTCTTAAATACTCATTTTCTTTTTTTCTTTGACCGGATTCCCAATTTGTTATTCGATTGTGAAGTTATTAAGGAGGGTAAGTGGGTAATTTTGTATTTATTTTGTTAGTCAACTTAATAGCAGGGGGTGCGCATGAAATTAATCGCCAACTTAGGGATTGAGTGACTTAAAAGCAAAATACAAGGGGGTGGGTGAAATTTTCCAAAAAAAAATAATAACTGAAACAGTTCTAACAACCCCACAGAATTACTCATGCTCTGCATCAAGAAATCCTCATTTCTATAAAGCAATATATTTTTGCTTAAGGTCCATTTGCTTTCATGAAAAATGGTGAAACAGAATTTTTCTAATGTAAAATAGGATTTTTCATTGTTTGTTTCAGCATAAATGAAACATAAGGCATTATAAAGTATCGAAAATTTTACATGAAAGTTCGATTTGTTTTGACATAAAATTTTACATGAAAAATCTACATTTGATTTCAATTACATGCTAAATTTTTTTTCCATTGTTTGTTTCCAAGAGGTAAAATTAAGAAAAGGCAAATTTCTTTTTCCCTCCTCCTTAGAGATCATTATATTTTACCTCTTGAAAATAAACATTGCAAACTTTTTTAACATGTAAAATGTTACATGAAAAATTGTACGTCAAATCAAATGGAGACGAAGAAAATTTTTCTATGTAAAATATCATTCGCAAAAAACAAACAAACAAGACTTGAGATAAAGAAAAAGAAAGGAAAATGAGCAAGGGTTTCAAAGGGGTGTAAGATTGACACTTCACTAATTATGTCATTTTCATTTTATAACAAGGAATAGGATTAACCCCTACTTAAAATATGATAACTTGACAAAACCCTTCCATCAACCCATCAACCGATTTGGCTAACGAACATAAGACTTCAAAGATAATTACAACCAAATCCAATGAATATTTCCATCTCAGGATATCAATTCAAATACATGAGATAATGTACAAGTAACTCGAAAGTTTCACACATTACATGAGAAGCTAGAATACAATTTTTGCAACTTAATTAAAACCATAAATATCTCATTTTCTATGATAATTAACTCTAGAAGAAAGTTTTTTTTTTTTTTTTTTTTTTTAACAAATATTAAATGTTCTTAGTCTCTCGCTCTATCCAACAGAGGAAGCTTAAAATCCTGCAAAAGAATGAAAACTAAATCAAGTCTAAATATCTACAACCCTCACAATCCAATTCATGAGATCTATTAGAAGGAGTGCAGATCCGGACTTCTCGTAACCACCCCACCCCTTGGGAGCCGTCAATGGGTATGAGATCCACTTCTAAAGTACCAGACCTATACCCCATCTCTTAAGAGTGTGGGAAGGTTACCAGGTGGGCAGAGAAGGATCCGGACTCGATCAAAAAGGTAAACCACACAAGAAGAAGATACAAGAAAGATCATAGGTACCCATATCAATTCTGGTCAAACCAAGTTATTTCCGAGTGGTGGAATCCGATGAGCAGTCACAGAAGCTTTCACCTTCCACCACCCTTTTATGAAAGTTCCTGTGGCAATTACAGGCGGCACACTTGAGGGCATCACTGGTTCTTTCCTCTCCCGCAGCCATGAATTCTCCACAACCATCCACAGCATAACCACCGATGTTCGCCGCATGGTTCTTCCTACACTCTCTATACCTGATCACTTCCTCCTTCTTGGCTAAAGAACAATTAGAAACCCTTTTGGGTTCTTCTTGGAGCCTCATGTTTGTTGTTTCTACAGGTTTAGGTTCTGGTTCTTCTTCAACAGTAGAGGCTGAAATTTTCTTAGATCTTCTGCTGGATTGATGAGAAAGGTGGATTGAAGAAGAGAGAGATGATGGCATGGCTCGGTGGGCTGGAAGAGGGAACAGAAATGACTTCCATCTATTATCAATACACCAACTTTGGGTAGTTTTATACGGAGAGAAAGTTTGGACTTAAGAGTTTGGTACTTTAGATGTAAGAGTTCTTTTTCTTGTTGGGTAGATATATACGGAGGGAAGGTTTGGACTTTAAGTTTGCAACTTTAGATGGAAGAGCTTCTTTTTCTTGTTGGGTTGTTAAATGCAACTCTACAAAGTCTATACAAGAGCCTAGTAATCATCATACGAGATTTTAAGGTTTCATCTCCTCATCTCATCTCGTCTCTTGCATTTTGAAGCTCTGTATTCTTAGCCGTCCCATTCCAAATTTCCAATCATTCCCTTAAAACTTTCCAACCGTAATTGGACCGGCTTTGCACTGATAGTATCCCAACACCACAACCACCACCCCCATTCCCCCCCCCCCCAACAACATATGAGTCAAGTTTAGGCTAAACTACATCGTATGTGCTGGTGTTAACTCTGTTGCCACCGTGTGTATTCTTATCCCTCCATTCCAAATTTCCAATCATTCCCTTAAAACTTTCCAACCGTAATTGTTGGACCGGCTTTGCACTGATAGTATGCCCCCCCCCCCCAACATATCAGTCAAGTTTAGGCTAAAGTACATCGTATGTGCTGGTGTTGATTCTGTTGCCACCGTGTTTACACGGTTTCATCTTACACGATTCCAATCCGAATCGTCCGATTCTGGCTGATCTGATCCAATCCGATCATAAAACTATGTTGGTTACTGATACACATGAATCTCTTCAACAGGTATGTTGGGTATATGTTCAGTTGCATAGATAGATGCTGGATTTCATCACTAGGTAAGGTCAAGGAAATAGAGAAATTTGTTGTTAAAGCAGTTCCAATGCCTGAGAATGTAGATTCATTTTAGGATTCCCGAGTTTTCCTGTTTCAATAAGCTTCTTTTGAGTAATCCCATTTTGGCAGCGAATTCTGTGTTAAATCAGGAAGAGACTGCATTAATCCTCTCCTCAAGTAATTCTTGTCCTAGCAAAGAGGTTGTCAGGACCAGCACTAGGAGTATGATAGCCTTAGTTGAGCTTTTAGTTCGATTTGAAGCTTTTCAGTGTAACTATGCTGTTTTAGTTATTCATATAATAGGGCATGTCTTATTGACACCGAGCAGGTGTCAATGGTCTTTTGATACCGATTCTTTTTTAGATGTCATCATTGGGCTATCATGGTAATCTCAGCGGTATTATTGGTATTTGGGTCAAGAAAGGTTTAGGTTTTGTGCTGATCTGACGGACATCGATTAATGATGTCAATGAGATTTGATTCCAGATTGGTGTCACAAAGAAGAACCCTAATACAATGGACATAAAAAATAATCTAGAGATAAATTGTGAGTTGGCTGAATTTAATCATCCACTACGGGATGAGAATAAACTGTGAGTTTTGCTTCATTGAAAGGATAGGTAATTACTTTCCATGTGATCATGCTATTGTAACCATTGGACTTTAAAGATCATTATTAAAAATATAAAAAGTACCTCTCTTTAATTGCACCGGTTTCGAGAAACATACATGAAAAACTAACTTTGACATATTTTAATTCTAGTTTTGAAAACCATGCTATAATAAGAAGGTTGTTAACTATTGGAGAGATAATAAAACAATCAATCATAAAAGAACTTGTGTCTAATATAAGTCATCAATCCAAACGCGACACATGACACCATCCCGAGACCAGTTGTCAGATGCCACCTCAGTAGACTGTTAATAAGAACGTTATCCCCCACAATCTCAGGATAACCACAATGAAAGAGGATACCTCACAAGTTGACCACGTGTCAACCATTGTAGAAACCCTCAAGCTCGGATCAAAGAGCAGTTATAGGAGTGCCACCGTTAGGTCATCATCCAATAGCCAGGAAGCACTCATATCCTCAGACAATCCTTATCCCCAAAGGGTTATGGGATATATACACACCAACCTGTCTTAGCAACTATCACAACTACTGGCAGAGGATTTAGAACGTGCTCCAAGATCCATGGAAATACCTAGATCATGCGTACAATCACACTACTCCTTGCCAATTCTATAAATACACTCGATAACGAAGGTACTCGAACCACACTTTGAATACTCAATACTCTCTCTATCTCATTAGAATTGCTTGAAACCTCACTTTATCGGGACTCATTTTCTCTATCTACTGAGTTCTATTTGTTTCCTTTTTTGTTCTAATTTAGACATCGGAGTGGCCAAAGAGTTACCAACCCCCCTCTCTCTTTATTGTCTATTTGCTTCATTTTACAGGTGTTACGCTAGAAGCTCCGGGCAAGAAAATAGAACTCAACATTCGACGTACAATTTTCTGTCATTACAAACAAAAGTCTACTCAATAACATGAACCACTTTGGGATACAATCATGGAAATATCATTAATGTGAGTTCAAATCTTTGATCGAATTACCTTGACCTAGTTGTCTTGAAAACCTCACAAGTATTAAACTTTGATATTAACCAATACCATAGCAAACAGCCATTAACTTGGGTTAATTCCCTGACTTCGGCTTACCAACTAGTACTTTGGCTAAATACCACCCCATTCCTTTAGCTAAATACCGCATTGGAACATTGGCTAAATACCACCTTTTATCTTTGGCTAAATTCTGCCCTTTAATCTTTGATATGTCGGATATATAAATATGTGAATAAATTAGCAATAACGCAAATGCTAAAGTAAATACAACCATGGTTAATAACAACTATACCCATAAATCTATAGAAAATGCAAGCAAACATAGATAAAGAATATCATAACATAAACAAAGGGTCTCCCACTAAATAAGCACAACAAAAGACCCCCACTAACAAAGCCTTTGTCCAAGGATCTACCATCATGTTATCTAATCTCATGTGCTTGAAATCACTAGATTTATTGTTGCTATCTAAAAAGAACACAATTGTACTATTGTAACAACTCATCAAGGATAGTCCTTGGCACTATGCAATTACAGCATAAACTTATTTGCCACAGTGTAGTTAGCTATATCAACATCTGACTCAAACCTTCTCAGAATACTCACCACAAGGCTATATAAGGATGAACGCAAACCTGTACATATAACAAAGTCCATGTACTAGTGTAAACCTGTGCATACAACAAACTCCCTATTGTAGATGCATAAGGCTTATCACCCAGAGAGTTTTTTTAAATATTATTCTTCGGATACTGATACTTGTTTAGTCTGTCCCTTTTACTAGTATGCACGTTCCCAGCTAAATAATTAGATATGTTAAATCATTTGAGAACACGATTAATGTATGTCCTTTGAGACAATGACAACAGTTCTCATTTTCTATATTGATGGATCTCAATGCCAAGTACTAAGGTACTTTCTCCCATATTTTTCATTTCAAAGTTGTCATACAGCAAACCTTTGGTTTCAACTAGTAAACTGATGTCACTGTTGGCCAGTGTAACAACATTGACCTTCTAATATATGCAGTGACTCATTTCATTCTCAACAAAATCAAAAGAAGAGAAGAATTGGTCAAATTTTAGATACCATTGCTTGGATGCCTGCTTCAGTCCATAAAATGACTTGTTGAGCAAATCATTTCTTCATTTTTCTTTTACTTTAAAACCTTTTGGTTGGAACAAATAAATATTTTCCGTTATGTCACCATTCAAATAATAGTCTTCTCATTCAACTAATGGAACTCTAAATCAAAATGAGCCACTAAATCCATAATGACTTTAAAGGAATCCTTTGAGAAGATTAAATAAAAAGTCTCCTTAAAAATTCAATACTTTCTCTCTGTGTGAATCCCTTTGTTACTAGTTTTGCATTATAGCAATCAGTCTTGCCTTTGGATTAACTTTGTCTTGTGTACCCACTTTGAACCTACGGGTACAGATGTTTTTGGAAAGGTTCACAAGCTCCCACACTTTATTATTGTCTATAGACAGCAACTCATCTTTTATAGCTTCTAACCATTTAGATTCATTATTACTACTGCCAATTTCTTGAAATCTTGGTGAGATCTTCTTTGCCTTTTCAGGTTCTACAGTCATGGTTGCAACATTAGGTTAAACGTGGACTATTTCTAATGTTGATCAACTGGCTCTAGAAAAATTTCTTTAAGCACAACTTGTTGCTCAATTGAGTGAGGCATCTCAATAGTAACTATGGGTCATTTGTATTTTAAAATCTAGCATGACAAGTTTCTACTATCCTGTTTACTGAGTAATTAGCATAGTAAATCTCAATCCCTTTGACCTGTTTGGATAGTCTGCAAAATGACAACTTACAGTCTTAGGATCAAACCCCACTCTTGAGGATTGTATAATCTTGCTTCTGCTCTATAGCCCCAAACAAGAAGATGCTTTAAGCTGTACTCTCAACCAGTCCAAGGCTCAAAATGTGTCTTAGAAACTAACTTACTTGGCACCCTATTGAGAATATATGCTGCAGTCTTGATGTCTTCCATATAGTGACTATGGAAGATCACTATTACTTATCATGCTCCTCATAATATATTTTAGGGTTATGTTCCTTTTTTCTTTTACTCCATTCTAATATGGAGTTCTAAGCATAAAATGTTGTACTATGCTACATTGTTCTTGTAAACATTTGACAAATGGAATAAGGAGTTGGTCTGAATCATCTAGTTTACCATAATACTCAAATTTTCTACTAGATATGACAATTTGAACCCTTTTTATAAATGGGTTTTCACCTATGCCTTAAAAACTTTGGAAACATCCAGTGAACTTGATTGTTGCGATATGAGATAGATATAACCAAAACGAGACAAACCATCAACCAAAAGTAATGAAACAACATGATTCATCTTCCTTAACCGTATCATCTTCCTTGACCTTATCATCTTTCTCTTTATACAATGTACAAATACATGTATGCCATCCAAATCTAAGAGTCTTAAAATGACATTCTGCACAAATCCCTTCATCCTATCCATAGACATATGCCTTAAGTGTCTATGCCATTAGGGTGGAGTAATATTTAACAATCACTAGGAAGTTGATACTAACAATCATAATTAATATAGGAATGCAGTCTAACTTCTAAAATCCATCATTCCTAGGCATCCTTCTATTTAGAAGCATCAAAATCTATCTTCTTTTAAGTCCCTTCTTTTCATACCAGAAGTACTTCATATTACTTTGGTCTATTTTCCTGTAAAAAATTGGAGATGAGCTCATCTAAGCTCCATTTCTCCTTTTGGGTACTATAGGCCACCTAGATTTAACTATATTGTTTTCGTAACGAAGTTAGTATTAAATACAGTTGAAACTTGTCATCTATAGTGGCCCTGTATCTTTGAGCTTCTCAACAATGGTTAATAGCATCAAAAGGTGTTTCTCAAACTATCAATGCTATCACAATTGACACTAGTGAATTCAATCATCAAACTATCTCTCTCTCCCTTTTAGAAATATCAAAATTTCCTTTAGATTTTACTTAGATAATTCCTTTGCAATATCCATCAACTGAATACTACTGCGCATGGCCTCAAGGATAGAGAGCCTCATGGGCATAATACATTTTATGGTAGCATTTACTCATTACTAAAATGCCTACATCTAGGTCAAGCAGTCCTAGACTAATTTTTAATTTTTTATGTCATTTCTCATAGTTTGTTTTAGAGGGAGAGGGAATCAAACATCCTGGATGGTAATGTTTTATGGTATGAATTTAATGTAAGTTGTAAACAACACATGAATCATACACACAAAACAAAGTGAGCTAGTAGTATATCACTAAATGCAAACAAATTATCTTTCAAGAGTCAATTGAAACTATATTTTTATCCTTTGGGACAAGCCATTGGTCCTCTCAATATATGTGTAATAACTACGAAGGAATAATGATTCTCAGAAATCCTATTACATATGGGTGAATGGAACCTCCAAAGTAAGGTCCTTCAATTATGTACATGAGTGTATAAGACGTTGACATGGCCACCTTTGGGTGAAGAATGCCTTTCTTTACTGTTTTTCAGAAAAGTGTAAATTTTGACAATGCCACCTTTGGTTGAACACTATCTTTCCTTGCTATATTTATAAATGCATAAATATTGGTTTAGGGGATGTTATATTGCAACTAGTTGTGCCACTTTAATGGATTCCACCCAGTCTTTACTAAAATCTACAAACCCCAATTTTAATAAACTTTAATAATTTCACCTTTGGGTGTACATTGCTTTCTTGGAAACATTTACAAATACATAAACTTTGAATTTGTACATATTATAATAAAACAAGGTGTGCTACTTTAATGGGTTCTATCAAGTTTTACTATGATATGAATAAATCCTAATTTATAGCAGTAGTGGGATATTTTAATACGAATGTTTCAACAATCCAAAGATATAAGTTTTAACATTCATATAAATGCACATTAGCTCAACAGTTTAAAGGGTACAAGAAATTTTCAAAACAACCTGCAAAAAAAAACTTTGAATCAGATTTCCATAGGGTTATGTTTTGTCAAAATATATTCTTCAAATACCAAAATTGGTCAAACTAAAAATCAGATTGAAGAGCTCATCAATATAAACACAACGGAACAAACCAATGGTTGTTCTGACCTCCCACGCACCCTCATGTGTGGCCTAAAGAACGTTTGTGGATCCACTCACAGGTGGATCGACCGGACCATCTGAGTCTAGTTTGGTTAAAACATCACAAATTAGGCCCAGGATTAGTTCAAGTGAATGAGTCAACTCACCGGTCCAATTTGAGTACCGTGTTGAGCCACCGGTCCAAAATCTGGGTCAATAATCAACCTGTCAGGTCAAAATCCATGTTAAATAATCAGATTATCAGGTCGGATATCTGGGTCAATCTGACGGGTCAGGTCAATGGGCTTTGCTCTTGTTGACTGGGCTTGTCGGGTCAAACGTGTGGACCCGCATATACAGCCCTTCCGATTCAACCCAATGGGGTTAACGATTCATCCCCGGCGATTTACCCGAGTCAACCCGTTAGGGTTACCGAGTCATCATAGGGTCGAATCGGCACCACTACCGATTCCACCTTTTTTTATTTTTAAATAACTAACAGCAAATGGATTTCACTCGTTTTTGCCGGCAACACATGGCAAGCTCGTTTCGAGGTCCCTTTTGGTCTCTGTACGTATGGGAGTAGAAAGAGAGAATGACTGTGATTGTGAGAACTTTAATTACTATATATATAATACTATCCCAAATCCTGAATAATCCCCACAATGAACCGGATTGATTTATCTCTAATCCGTGACAAATTAACCAGACCAAAAACCGACCAATAGAATGACGAGGACTCCCACTAATCAATTGAATCAGTAATTAACTAAACCCACATATGAAATCTTACCGTGTTTCATAGAAATCTTATAGCACACAGAGGAAATTCCTCATAAATCAACACTCAATTCCCTATTGTACATGTTACCCAACCATATATAATTCATACTGATCCAAATTAAATTACATGTTTAATAGTAAATCTGCAAAAAAATCCAAGATTTTGGCTATTAAAAATGGGTATAAATACCCAAAAACAAAAACCATACAAATAAATCTAAAATTGCTCAGTGCATTATTGAAACAATGTTGGATGGCTAGGATTGCGGCCATTACTTTATCTATAATGGGAGAACCCTGCAAAATCAAAGAGGAAGATGATTGAAGGCAGCTAGAGAACATGCCCCTACAGTCCACATTCGGATCGAATTCTAACCCAATATCTAGTTGAAATTCAAATTCGAATTCAGATTTTATTTTTACAAATCCGCCGGATTCTAGATCAGATTTGGATAGGATGGTTAGAAGCCGGATTTGAATTCAGATAGTAGCCTATCTATGCCAAATCCAATCCGTTTACATCCTTATGCTCACCTACTCTCTCAATCTAATGTGTGTGTGTGTGTGTGTGTGTGTGTGAGAGAGAGAGAGAGAGAGAGAGAATATCGTCTCTTTTAAGGACCAAGATCTCACTGCCGATGCACTGAGCAGTCAGAATCTCACTCACTGCTACTTGACCGTTACTACAGAGGATCCCTTCGCCTTTTTCAATGGCATGACATCCGTGTTGCTGCTGAAACCTGGATCTGCTAACTCGCTTGTGTCCTGCGAAATAAAGATAAGGAGTTAACGGAACCGGGATATGACTCCCGGCGCCCACTCCGATGGTGAAGTCAGTAACAGAGCAAACAGTCCAAAGCTCTACCAAAAATGGTTAGCCAAGAAGATGTGGGGATGAACAAAATTCAAGAAGGATGGAGATGGTTGTTAATCAAGAGCTCAATTGTGTCAGAATGGTCTTACCTCTTGCTCGATTACCATCTTATATAGACTAAGAGAGAGTTCTCAGTAAACTACTAGCTTAACCCCCTAACTGCTATTAGCGTGTGCGACATCCTCACAATACCGTAGGATAGAGATCCAATGACCAACCTTAATGTTGTGTCACTTGTGATCACCAATCTTCATAACTGCCGATGTGATCATCCCAAGAACAGTTAAAGAACTGCATATACGTGCCCTACCATAGTCACAGACAAGTTGTTATAAACACGTGCGATGAGGAACCTAGTGGGCGGTCACGAGGTCCTATTATTTAGGTGACGGGTAGGCGAGAAGTAACTTGTTGCGGGCCAGCAAGACGCGACTTTGTTAATAAAGATGAACGCCATCTCGCACGGGAAGACAAGTTGAACTAACCAGGACGTGCGCCAGTGCTTAGTACGTTGACACCTAGACATGTGTCTTTTAATCATCGGAAGACAAAATATGGCCTTAACAGTTGCCCCTTGTTACAGTGCACTAGGCGAGTGTGATGGAACAATCCTAATAAGACTCATATTTTGTCTTGCAAAAAATCCGAATGTGCAAATCATCTTAGTGTAACAAGGATGGAGCAGGATCTAAACTTGCTTCGTGTCGACAGTCTCAACTTTGGTGCTGCTTAGGACCAGGTAACGGATGCTTTAAATGAACATTGGAGATGGCAGGAGGCGAGTTGGCAGAGATTATTGCGCAATTGGCAAGAAAGGGCTGCTAAGGCGGAAGGGCAGAGCCTTATAGCTCGTAAACTACTTTTGGTAGACCATCGCGAACTCATCCAATTAAAGAAAGAAGTGGTTTGGTAGAGAAAGAGAAGAGACGAGGATCTTCATTTACGTGTTACAGCTGAGGCGAGAGTGGATAGTCTAGCCAGAAAGCTTATCAAGGCCATGGAAAGAGTTGTCGAGTTGACAGGCAAGACGAGGGATAAGAGTATGTATTATCAAAATCCGTACCCTACCTTTGACGCAGTTTATGAAACCTTGTCGCAACAAAGTGCGGTCGCCCAGTACAAGACAATGGTGGCTGCGAAGAATTTTCTTGATAGTGTACAGAAGATAAAGGAACCTCAGCCAAAATTGACACGCAACCATTCTATGTAGAAATTTGTTGTATGATTACTCGGTAGATTGTGAGTGTGGGACGCCACGAGTTCATGGTGGTGTGTGTTGTTACACCAATACAAACTCGTCTGCTTGTTTGAGCAGTTGTTGTTAATTGTCTGGCGAATACAAAGAAAGTGATTTGATAGGCTTGTGTGTAAGAACTGTGTTGTTTTTGTTTTTTGTTTTTGAATTCCTTATTGCCTAACATATGAACTTGAGGGTGTGATCCTCAAATCCGAGTCCATAAATGTTGGCAACATGTCCTGCTAAGGAATCTATGTAACGGTGCCACTGGGTAACGGTATGTAATTTGATCACTCGGGGCGTATTGGCGACTTGACATCCTGTGTGTTCTCACAAACTGTGAGGGAGTGCGATGGAGTGTCGAGTTGCAGAGTATGTGCTTTGAGGGTGTGTCAACTCGATTTTGTTGTAATCTGAGAAGTCCACAAAGCGACATAAGTTCGAACTGTGTCAAAAGGTTACAATAGAATGTAGTAGGCAAGAAGATGTATAATGTAAAGACGATTCATTAACATGAGTAGAGTCTATTACATTATTGGTAAAACTTTCGTAAGTTCTTACTGTGCCAGGGTTTCTCGATGTACTTCTCTTTCATTGTTTCGAGATACTAAGTGCCCGGCCTTGTCACATGAATTATTCTGTAAGGTCGTTCCCAAGTCAGCATAAGTTTAGTATACTGCCGTGCAGTGTAGTACTAAGTCACCGACTTTGAAATTCTGGGCCACTCTTTGCTGATAAGCCAATATCTTCAGTTGTGCTTTGTCGTGAATTTCTTCCATTAGGTCCAAACTAGTCCGGAGTCCTTCTGTATTGAGCATTTCATCATAGTTAGTAATCCTGATGGTGGGGTGAGTCGCTTCAACAGGAATGACTGCCTCAGCCCCATAGACCAACATGAATGGAGTTTCACCAGTGGGCGTTCTGCTCGTAGTTCTGTAGGACCAGAGTACACTTGGTAACTCATCAACCCATCTTCCCTTGGCTGGACCAAGTCGTAGCGCTATGCTGCAAGAAAATGTCTTGTTGGTGGCCTCGACTTGCCCCACGACTTCGGGGTGATATACCGAAGCGAAACGTGGTTGGATATTAAACCCTTTGAGAAAGTTTTGATACTGCTGGCTAACAAATTGTGCTCCATTGTCAGTGACGATAACTTGTGGGTTGCCGTATCGATAGATTATGTTCAGTCTTGTAAAGGTTTCGATTTTTGCTGCATCAGTAGTCATTACAGCTTCTGCTTCGGCCCATTTGGAGAAATAGTCAACGGCCACGATGAGAAATTTCTTTGTTCCCTTTTTTTCAGGCATGGGACCGGCGATGTTGATTCCCCACATGGCGAAAGGTAGCGGACTAGTGACAAGTTGTAACTCGTTCATTGGCAGGTGGCTAACTGTAGCATATTTCTTGCATGTGTCGCACTTAGTGGTGAAATCTGTGCAATCTGCGAGCATGGTTGG
The DNA here is from genome assembly GCA_028583415.1 of Protea cynaroides. Classification (NCBI taxonomy): domain Eukaryota; kingdom Viridiplantae; phylum Streptophyta; class Magnoliopsida; order Proteales; family Proteaceae; genus Protea; species Protea cynaroides. Next base: position 75,806,990 of record CM053266.1, on the reverse strand, counting down.
CCAATAATAGCCTTATCATAGAAGTCGCTGATAGAGTGCACATCCTGCGAGATGACTACCATATATCCCGACGTGTACCTCCCACATGACATATTTTATTTCGGTTAGTGTGAGGCATAGCAGGAAGGGACGAGTAAAAGACTTTTTGTACAACTTTCCATCAAGGTATATCCTCAGAATTTTGCTTGACCCCGTCAATGTTTCAGTCGGTCTTCTAGTAATTCGCCAGTTTCGATGTAATTTTGATTGGGTCGATCCATTTCGCCTCGCAACCAACTTGTTTGATCTCCATTATGTCACCGATACTTGGTTTTTTCAGAACATCGATATAGACTGGTGAATTTATTTCAGACAGATCTTCAGCCATTAGTCGCGAGAGGGCATTGGCTTTAGTGTTATTGTCATGGTCCATGTTGCTGATTTGGTATGCTTCAAATTTGGCGAGTTCCGATTTTGCTTTGGTTAGGTACTCTATCATGCGAGGCTGTTTCGCCTCATCTGTTAATTTGTCATACTACAACCTGTGAATCACTGTAGATGTCTAATTTTTGGACCATAAGCAATCTCGCCAATCGGAGGCCTGCCAATAAAGCTTCACACTTGGCCATATTATTAGTTGCATGGAAGTCAAATTGAAGAGCGACTTGTACTCTAAAGTTTTCTAGACTTGTTAGAATATTTCTGGTGCCTAAGTGTTGGTTGCTTGTGGAGCCATCTACGAACAAGGTCCATACTAGTGATGGTTCCTGCTTCTGTCTCTTTATTTTTTCCTCGTTGATTTCCTATTCCAGGGTTCTGTCTTTGTCTTTACTATCTCAGTCAACGTTTTGAGGAGAAAGTCGGCGAGCACTTGTGTTTTTATTATCATTCGTAGTTGAAATTGAATGTCGAACTCACCTAACGCGATTGCCCAGTTTACCAGCTTTCTTGATATGTCGGGGCATGCAAGTATTTTCTTCAATGGTTTGTCGGTTAATACCGATATGATGTGTGGCTAGAAGTAGGGCCTTAGTTTGCGAGCAGAAGTGATGAGTACTAATGCCAGTTTTTCTACTGGCTTGTATCTTGTTTCGGCATCCAGTAGTACCTTGCTGACGTAATACACTGGTCGCTGGACTCTGTCGATCTCTTTTATAAGGACTGAACTAACAGTCTCAGCCGAGGGAGCAAGATATAGTTGTAGTTGATCCCCGGCTTCGAGGTAGGCGAGCAGAGGAGGTGATATTAGGAATGCTTTCAAGTTGTCAAATTCTGGCATTCAGTTGTCCATTAGAATATCTTGGCTCCCTTTAGGGTTTTAAAGAATGGTAGACAGTGGTCTGCCGACCTGGATATGAATCTGCCCAAGGTGGCTATCCTCCCTATTAGTTCTTGTACTTGTTTTGGTTTCATTGGAGGTGACATACCCATGATGGCTTCTATCTTTGCGGGATTTGCTTCGATACCTCTGCTTGATACCATAAATCCTAGAAAATTTCCAGATGCAACCCAAAAAGCACATTTCATTGGGTTGAGCTTCATTTGATATTTCCTTAATACGGTGAATGCTTCCTTCAAGTTGCCAATATGTTGGGCAGTTTTCTTGCTTTTAACCAGGAAGTCATCAACATATACTTCTATGTTCCTGCCAATTTGTTGTGCGAATACCCTGTTGACCAATCGCTAATATGTTGCGCCAGTGTTTTTTAGGCCGAAGGGCATTGCATTGTAACAGTAGAGCCCATTGCTCGTAATGAAGGCAATGTTAATCACGTCAGGTTGATGCATTTCGATTTGATTATAGCCATTGGCTTTCTTTAACATTACGACATTAGATACCCATTGCGGTATTTGACCTCTTTTATAAACCCTACTATGAAGAGCTTATCGACTTCGACTTTAATTACGGCTTCTCTTTCTGGTGCAAAATTGTGCTTCTTTTGCTGGACCGGCTAGAATTGGGGATCAATGGCCAGGCGGTGTTCCATGATATCTCGGGGATGCCCGGCATGTCAGATGCTATCCACGCGAACACATCGAGATTTTCTCGAAGGTATATAGTGATCTCGTCTTGCTGTTCCTTGGGTAATGACGACCCAATTTGGAAATACCTTTCGGGATTTTCTTCTGAAACTGGGACATGTATTAGGTCCTCTGCTGGGGACCCACGGTCCTGCTCCAAGTCATCTTGCATATCTTCGATTTGGATTGGTCCCACGATTTTGTCACCATAGGCATCCAAGTCCATAGTGTAGCAGTGGCTAGATAGTTTTTGGTCTGCCTTGCAGTACCCTTTCCCTTGTTCGGTTGGAAATTTCATTATCAGATAGTAGGTTGAAATATATGCTCGAAGGAGATTAAAGCCTGGCCTGCTGAGGATGACATTACAGCTAGAGGGACATCCACAACTACGTAGGAGAGAGACAACGTAGTCCTTCTTGGTTTGGTTCTGACCCTTGTTTCCAGGGTTATTGCACCTTTGACTTTGGCAATGTCGCCAGAGAAACTGATAAGTGAGAATTTTATTGGGCGAAGTTGCCTTTCATCCAAACTCATCGCTTTAAAAGTGTGGAAAAATAATATGTCTATCAAGCTGCCTATATCTACAAGTACCCTTTCTACCTCGTTGAGTTTATCAATCACCATAGAGATCACAATGGCGTCTTCATGAGGTAATTTAATGCCGGTGAGGTCTTCACCTGAAAAGGTTATGCTGTCGCCATATTTGTATGGTATGGACGAGCTTGTTGATTGGCATTCCTGCTTTGCGTATGACTCTCTGCTATTCTTATATGTGTTGCCAGCTATGGGTCCTCCAATAATCGACCCAGAGTAGCATGGTGGGTGTGATCCATAGTATTTCCAACCCGTATACTCACACTATTGCAAGGACTGGCTGGTGTACTTTTGTGGGGTTCCAACTCTATTCTTTGATGGACTCGGAATTTCCTCCAATATATCTTGGACTTCAGACTTTGCTTCTTGTGTTTGGGGCTCGTGTTGTAGGGTAAGGTGGTCAAGTCGCTACATTAGGTCTGCCATTAACTTCCTTAGCTGATGGTCTATTCGCTACCTGTGCTTGTAACATCGAGAGCGTACACCTTCGGTCTTCTGCAACGAGACCTCGAAATGTCCCACAGTCTAGCAGGAAGATGGAACTTTCTTTGTGATGACGCCAATATGGCCACGGGGGTCATCGATCTTATTTAAAGGTGGTGAGGATGAATCATCTTTATGGAACTCTTCCCTATTTCAGCGAGGACAGCAAGATTCTGTATTGTCTTCTTGCTCGGCAGGCTGTTTGTCTTTCTGCTTATTGTCAGTAGTTGCAGGCTTTTCCACATACTTGAGGATGTGGCCTCGCTTGATCAAATCTTCAATCGCGTACCTTAAGGCCCGACACATATCAGTATCGTGGCCATTCTTGTGGTGATAGCTACAGTATTTCCTGGACATTTCCCTCTGTGGATCCGGTTTCATCGGCAGCAATCGGGATAACTCATATTGTGTCCCCTTAAGATTGTGCAGGAGTTTTGACATGGGTACGGTCAACCTGGTAAATTGATTCCAGTCGAAATCGACTCTGGCAACCTGCTTATTGGGAAACCCACTCTTTCCAGTTTTCTATTTCTTGGATATCTCGCTGGGCGACTTGTTGACGACTTCTGTCTCGCTTCTCCTTTTTTCTCCCGACTTGGGGTGAGTGAGGAGAAGAGCCTCATTCATGACTACATATTTCTCGGCCCTATTCATCAATTCTGCATAGGTCAGAGGGGGCCTTTTATAGATTGATTTCAGCAGATCTTTATCTTTGAAGCCACCCTGTAGTGCTGTCATTTTCACTTTGGAACTGATATTCTTGATTTCAAGGTCTTCGCAATTAAATCTTGAAAGGTATGCCCATAGGGTTTTCTCTGGCTTTTTCTTTACACTGATAAGGTTGGTTGAAGTCTTCTTAGGTGCCGTCTAGGTCTAGAAGTGTTCGAAGAAGCGATCACTCAGTTGATCAAAAGATTCATTGGAATTAGGGGGCAAGCTGTTAAACCAGAGTTGCCCTGCTCCTCATAATGTAGACGAGAAGGCTCGACAAAGAATTGCATCATCATATCGGTGCAATACCATTAAAGCAGAGAAATTGTCGAGATGTAATTGAGGGTCTATCGTACCATCGTATGGGTCCATTTTTGGTATAAAGAAGTGTTCTGGTCGAGGGATGTCCATTATTTCCTTTGTGAAGGCCATGTTGGCATAGTATTCATTCTTCCTTGAGGCTGCAATGGATGCTAACTGTTTCTTCTCCATTTTTATCATACGGACCTTCATGGCGAGGAGTTGTTCTTCCAAAGAACTTGTCGGACGCCTGCCTGTATTTCTTTCTCAGCAGTGCGTCTCTGTTCCACTATGCGACTTGATGAACACATTTTATGTGTGAATTTAGGGCATAAAATGTACGTCTCTTATTCTATTTATGATGCTTCTCGAGTATTTAATGTTGATTTTATGTTTGTTGGGTGTAGGTGAACGAATGAAGAAATTTGAGCTTGAAAAGATCATTTTATAAAATTTTGGTGATCCTGTCCTGTTAACTCACCTAGTCAACTCAGCAGCCGGGCATAAGATGAATTTTATGAGGAGAGCCACAAATGTTTTGTATAAGATCAACCTTGGACCAAGTGAAAGAGTAGTCCAATCTAATGTGAAAGTTTCTATTCTCTTGAGAAAATATTTCTTACTTATTTGGAATCAAATTTACAAGATTGGCATGGCATGGAAGATGAAAAGTTCCAATCGATTATGGAAGTTTTCAAGAAGAGATAATGATGCTAAAGATATGATGAGTTGGTGCAAGATTTTTTCTACTAAAAAATCATCCACATACAATGAACCTACAAGAATGGAATTTGGTTACCAAAATTATCTCCACAAAATCTCTTGTAATCCAATTGTAAAGATTTATTGTGATCTTTACTCACTTGTATATATATGTGATGCTCAGCAATAGAAAAATCATCCAAGAATTCTATTATGAGTTTTTTTTTTTTTTTTTTGAGAATTTATGAGAGAGTTTGAGATTCTTAGTTTTTTTTTTCTTTTCAAGATGTGTTCTCCTTGCTTAAGTTTATTTTTATTTATTTATTTTTTTAAGTTTTAATTTCAGATTTAGAACTCTATAGTAGGGCAGATAAATATAGGTTGTACTCCATTACTAATTTAATTTAGAGGAGAAGGCTCCCTTTGTAATCGTTTGCACATCGCCTTGGAGTGACAACAAGACGATGAGCAACGACAGAGAAATCTTTTATCGCGATAAATTTTTCTGACATTCTTATACTTTTAATTTCGTTCCTTTCTTGCAATAGATCTGTGTTACTTTGTGGTTAGTGATTTTGTAAATTTTCGTATCGTTATGAATGATTATTATTGTTTTTATTGCTTGATTAATTTTTATTTGAAGTGATTAGGGTGTTAATTCAATCAAATCCCTTTGGTACGCTTTACCTTATTTGAGTTAAGATAATAGCGATTCCTCCCTGAGATCGATCCGTTACTGCACAATACCGTGCACTTGCGGTTACATACATATTTAATTTACATCACGACTCCTGATGGCAATTCTTTTTGTTCAGGCAGCGTTTGATCCATCTTGTGCTCCATTGCCTGGTTGTCGATCGTCCCTCCAACCGCTGTTTTTTCTTTATCTTGAGGAGCTAAGAGTTCTTCCACATCTGAATCTTGTGCCACCAGATAGTCTACTTCTCCTAGCTCATTATTTCTTCCCTCTGAATTAGGAAGATCTTTCTTGACCAGCAGATCTTGGCCTGGGGCCGGAGTTTTTGATCTTGCTGGGTCTCTGGTAGATCGTTGATGGGTTGGGGGCAGAGGCGGCTTAAGGAGCCGTGTTAATTCTGCCAATTTTTCATTCAGGGCATTGAACTGATCAATGGTAACATATTGTAGTGTCATTCCATGACTTTTAGGAACAGGAGGTGGTGACTCACGGATGGTAGAGGAATTTGTACCATTGTTTCCTGGAGGGGGATTGTTCTGTGGTTGTCCCTCCTCTGGTGCGTTGTCATTCCCGTCATTGTTGTTCTCAGGGGGTTGATTTCGAGTTCGTGCCATTGTCCAAGAAGTGTAGTCACAAAATTCTTGAATTCTAGTTCAAAAAGAACAGGCCCCTCGGTGGGCGCCAAACTATTGCTGCTAAAAATTGGATCTGCTAACTCGTCCGTGTCCTGGGAAACAAAGATAAGGAGTTAACAGAACCGGGATAAGATTCCCGACGTCTGCTCCGATGGTGAAGTCAGTAACAGAGCAAACAGTCCAAAGCTATACCAAAAATGGTTAGCCAAGAGGGTGTAGGGATGAACAGAATTCAAGAAGGACGGAGATGGCTGTTAATCAAGAGCTCAATTGTGTCAGAATGGTCTTACCTCTTGCCCGATTACCATCTTATATAGACTGAGAGAGAGTTCCTGCTAGCTTAACCGCCTAACTGCCAGGAGCGTGTGCGACATCCTCGCGATATCGTAGGATAGAGATCCAATGACCAACCTTAATGTTGTGTTACTTGATCACCAATCTTCATAACTGCCGACGTGATCATCCCAAGAACAGTTAAAGAACTGCGTATGCGGCGCTCTACCATAGTCATAGACAAGTTGTTATAAACATGGAGGATGAGGAATCTAGTGGGCGGTCATGAGATCCTATTATTTAGGTGACGGGCCGACGAAACGCGACTTTGTTAGTAAAGATGAACGTCATCTCGTACAGGAAGACAAGTTGAACTAACCAGGACGTGTACCAGTGCTCAGTACGTTAACACCTAATGACACGTGTCTTCTAATCACTGGAAGACAAAATATAGCCTTAACAATCCGGAGGTGGAAAAAATGGATAGCTTGGGCCATTAATGTTTCACACACCTTTATTCATATTTGTTGAAACCTTTCAGATTCTTGCCTGAGGTCCCTGGCACCCACCCCCACCGACAATCTAACGAGAAATTGGGACCTAATTTAGCTTCACACTCTCTTTTAAAGTTTGGAAATGACTTGCACCTTCCTCTCTTTCTCTCTCTTTTAATTTTTTTTTTTTGGGGGAAGAGGAGAGTGCAAGTCATCTTTAAGATTTTCTATGTGGGCAGCTCATATGCTTTGCTTGAAAAGTCTTCTCAACTCTGGAATTAGACCGCGATGTCATCCTCAACCATATGGTCAATGCAGTTGTTAATTAATTAGTTATTTTATGGGTTGGCACATGTTTAGTGGTCCTTCGTGGATCAGCTTTCTACTCATGATAAGGCACTGTAGATTGTTTGCCTAAGTCCATCCGTGATTGCTAGTTCAACTCTCTCCCATAACATGCTTGTGCATCGTGTATTCCTGGAATCCCCCAATCTCCCCCTTCGAGGTCAGACCCTCACCAAAAAAAATTATACCCATGATATACTTTGTTCTATAATTCCCTACAAAAAGAACGTTTTTATTTTGCCATGTGAATGGTAACTCTCTTGCCTAGAAAGAAACACAATTAAATTTAAGGGAAAGGAATCTTTGATCTGTCGACCACAGATATCCACCGAAAAAAGGGTGGGGTGAGGGTTGGGGTATCATTCAGAAAAACTTTCCCCTAACTTTAATGATGTTATTACTGAAAGAATTGGTTGACCCAATTCATAAGTACATAGTTGGGTTCGTTTGATATACTAATTGAGTAGCCACAAAGTTGAGTCCCCCCTTGAGCAAATTTATGTATGTTGTCAGATAATTTTTTAATCATTGCCCATGAAGGGGTGATCTTAAAGGTCCACATCAAACAAGCAAGCCTCAATAAAATGGAAGAGGAAAAGGACAGTGCAAAAAAAAAAAAAAAAAAAAAATTTAAATTAATTAATTAAAAAAAAAAAAAAGGAATAAAGAAAGAAACTGCCATCCTGTTTGTTGGGCAAATTGTCGCCCTTGGAGGGCCATCAGAAATCAGCAGGTACCACCTAAAGAAGCTTGACAAAATGGCTCTTCTATTCAACTTTGGTTGTAACAATAGTTGCAAAGAAATTGCCAGAAGAATTTCTAAATCTTCATAATTTTCTAACCTACAGCAAGTTGGCGCATTTGAGGTTGAGATGGAAAAAGGATATGAGAGACAGGTGTCATGTTTAATTTAATTGATTTGATGTATGTGGGCTTTGGTACTAAGTTCAGGCTGGAGGGAGAACTAGAAACCCTACAACTCAATTCAACTTAAGGGGTCTTATCCTAGCAACCAAATCCTCTCCTGCGGTCCTGTCGCCTGCCAAGGGCCGGATTTCAGCCGGCCCACCCCCCAATGTATTAGCAGGCGGCCAGACCGAACCCCGGCCCTTGGATCGACGGCAGGAATCCCCTGCCGCAGGAGACGATTTGGATCCCTTATCCTATATCCTACCACTGAGTGGACTATACAAATCTATTCCCTCATTTTACTGTTAATTTATCTTCCATTAAATTATAAGCATTTGATGTTTTTCCTGCATTCCTATCAAAGAATGAGAATGTGCTATAGAGTAAGGTATTTCTGTTTCAGACCCAAAATGCAGAATAGGCAGATTCAAAATTGATCATGTTTTCTTAATGCATTCTATGATCCAAAAACAAAAATTCATACCAAATTCAGCCTTGAAATGAATAAGAAAACAAAGTAAAATGGAATAAAACACTTTTCTTTCTTTTTCTATAGTAACACATTCTATGATCCAAAAACAAAAATGCATACCAAAAACAGCGTTGAAGTGAGTAAGAAAGCAAAGTAAACTGAAGTAAGGTGCAATAAAACACTTTCTTTTTCTTTAGTCATGACCCACCACCAGTCGAAGGTGATACCCCATTTAAAGGAGTAGGTGACCTTCCATGAAGACGGATGTGACCTGATGGAGAGTCGAGCATTCGACGTCGAAGGAATAAAGTTATTTGAGGACATAGAGGAGGAGACAGAGGCCATTAAACATGTAATAAACATAAAACATTAGATGCGTGTGGGAAATGAAAAAGAGAAATCTGTTGATGACTTGATGTTACATTGTCCTTATTTTCAACCCTAAGGGGGCATGAAGAATAAAAGACAGGATCACCCTTTCAATTTTCATTTTTGTATCTTTTTCATATTCTTTTTCCCTTTCCTTTTCCTTTTCTTTTTATTGGCTGAAAGAAGTATGTTGTTTTGTTGTATGGTCCCTAGATTTACGTATTTAGGGCCTTCAGTTCCATCTGAGAGGGCCTGCCACATTGTTCACTTAGGTCCCTTTCTTAGTTTTGGAATTGCTAATTGGAACCATTATAAATTCTGGTTCTTCTAAACACACCCAGAACTTGACTAGATCAGTAGATCCCCCCATCCTTTCTTATCTTTCCTGACACTACATTTAAAAATGGGGTATATTTGGACCTGCCCAAGGTTAGAACAACCCCAGCTCACATTATTATACAATGGATTCAGGCAATGACAGGGCCCAAATTCAAGCATGGCCTCTGAGTCCAATTGCAGCGTATATAAATATATGGAGATTAAAATTGTCTATTCAATATGGGATTATGATGGGCCGGCCTGATGAAAATGTGTTTTTGGGTTGATAAGTTTTGGGTTCAGTGTGCAACTTCGGGGGCTAAGTTCACTGGGCCCGTTGTTTTTAATTTGGATACACATTAAATTTAGAATGACTATGTTTTTTTTAATTCTTTTTAATAATTAAAAAATGACTATTGTTACTCAGTAGCAACAGTATGTCTAGGGCCTTGTATAAAAATGTGGTTCGGGCCAGGGCAGCACTTTATTAGCATATCTTGTGGATGACGATACTCCCTGGCACGACTCTTGATCCTCTCCTCACGTGGTAATTACCTCACATGGGTGTGGGTCTCACACCCCATGGATGGCTCACAAGGTTTGGAGTGGTTACCATTTGAGGAGAGGATCTGCACTGGTAGGAAACTGTCTGAACGTGGGGATTGATGCACCCATCTGTTCCTTAATTTTTTATTTTTACCAGTGGCTAGAGATTTGACGGTTCTAATGGGTTTGGGCCAGGTCATGAATGGGCTTAGTGATAAGTTAGTGAAATGCACGATATGACAAAGCGCTTGGGTTTCCTATAGCCCCTGCAGCCGCATCTAAGTTGTTGAGAGCACATTTATTAGTGCACCAATGCAATCCAATGGCTCAGATGGGGCTGCAGGGACTGTATGGCTGTAGAGGATCCAAGCCCTATGACAAATGGAAATATAAACAACAAATGAATCCGTCGAGCTTCCAATGGGCCAGGCATCAAGTTAGGATTAATCCACGACTTACGTAAACAAACGGAATCCATTCATCTTCATGGACACCAAGTTCCTCTCTTGACGCTTTCTACTCACATAAACCCTCAGATTACTACCTCATCCTCAAAAGGTATCCATCCATCTTGATGGACAATACATTCATTGGATCGGTAATTGTGACTAAATAAAAAAAAGGGAGAATTTCACCCCCTCCCTATACTTTGCATTAAAGGCATCCAACCTTCTGAATTCGTGATTAATTATAGCCGCCCCCTACACTGTTAATTTTCCTAACATAAAATGTGAAACAACTCAATTGCCCTTCCATTTTAATTTGACTAACAAATAACACTTTTGCTCTTGGTTACGCTTTTGCCAGGGATAAACTCCCTTCCCGCACTGGAAAATATTTTCGGTGCATCTACAGCGACAAACACCACCACCAACATCACCTTCTCCGTTCATTGACCACTCCTCCTATTGGCCCTCACACTAGTCAACGGTCTTCTCAAACAACCGAACGTTTTGATGAATCAATAACTCATAGCGTTGATCCACTAAGTACTTGTCGAAATCTGACTGGTCCTAGTGTCAGAACTGGGTGCGTACCTCGAGGATTATGATCTTCAACTAGGTCTCCCCCAAAAATCTAGTGATCCTCTTGGACTCTATTTTTGCCCAAATTCGTATCCGAGGTCCACCACGCTGACTAAACCTGCAAGACAAGCAAAGACAAGGGGGAGGTGGGCCTATGGCCCGAGTCTACTCCGATGCTTAAGTGAGGACTCTATCAACAGTCGATGGGTTTGGTATCCGAGCCCACAATAATATTTAAATGGGGTAGGTGAGAGATTCTCAATCCGAGGTGTCAGAGTGATAATCCCAATAAAGAGTATAAATGTAAAAAGTAACTGAAATCTTGAGATTCGTGGCATTTATAGTGAATAGTGTGTATCTTTGTAAATGCCATTTTTACCCTTGTTTGATATATGATGACCGAAGTATCCTTGCAAAACTGTAGAAATGCCGCTTTTGTCCTTATCCATTGGTTGGATTTATGGGAATGTCCGAGTATTGACGTGGATGCTAGGATCCTAGCTGTTGTCATGTTAGTGGTGATGTGGGAGATTTCCCTAACACTTGCCTCGTTGCTCTGGTGAATCTGTAAGGTTCAACTGAGCAAGTAAAAGTAAAAAGTAAAAATAAAGGAATGTTCTCCCAACACTTGTCTCGTTGCTCTGGTGAATCTATAAGATTTGACTGAGCAGAAAATGACCTGATGTCACATGGCCGAGCTCATGTGATTTTTTTTTTACCTCGGCGCGGACAGAGGTCGCCCGACGTAGCCGGCCACCCCGGCCTCATATATATATATATATATATATATATATATATATATATATATATATATATATATATATATATATATATATATATATATATATATATATATATATATATATATATATATATATATATATTTTTTTTTTTTTTTTTTTTTTTTTTGTTGTTGACCTCTGTTGCCAGATCGAGGTCACCCGACAGAGGTGGCCACCTCGGCTGACTCAGGTTAGGATTTTTTTTTTTGACCTCAGTCGCCAAACCAAGGTCCCCTAACAGTGCTGGCCACCTCGGCCGACTCAGGTCGGGATTTTTTTTTGACCTCGGTCGCCAGACCGAGGTCCCCAACAGAGCTGGCCACCTTGGCCAGCTCAAGTCTATATATATATATTATTTATTTATTTATTTTTGACCTCGGTCGCCAGACTGAGGTCACCCGACAAAGTTGGCCACCTCGGCCGGCTCAAGTCCTCGGTTACCAGACAGAGGTCGCCCAATAGAGCTAGCCACCTCGGCCAGCTCAGGTCGGGATTTTTTTTCTTTTTTTTTTTTAACTAGATTGCCAGACAGAGGTCACCCGACAGAGCTGGCCACCTCGGCCGGCTTAGGTCGGTATATATATTTTTTTTTGGACAACCAATGTTGAAGTATTCGGACGGATTTGGCTACCTCGACCAACATGGGTTGGTAATATTTTAAAGGAGGACCGTGTCGTGATGGATCAACCCATTTGGATATGCTCAGACTGACCTGGCCGCCTCGGTTAACATGGGTCAGTAATTTCTTAAAGGAGGACCATGACGTGACAGATCAACCCATATTGATATGCTCGGACCGACTTGGCCGCCCCGGCCAACATGAATTGGTAATTTCTAAAAGGGGGACCAAGGCGTGACGGATCAACCCATATTGATATGCTCGGACCGACCTGGCCGCCTCGGCCAACATGGATCGATAATTTCTTAAAGGGGACCAAGGCGTGATAGATCAACCCATATTGATATGCTTGGACCGACCTGGTGTAGTATGTGCCATATTAGAGATCATACACTGAGGCGGGGTCGAGCATTGGAGCTGGAGCATAGATGGATACTGATGTGATACTGGATATGGGTGAAGGATGCAAGTGGGTTTCGGTGTTGGTTCTTGGTCGATTTATGGAGCTGGAGCTAATATGGATCTGGGTCGGTTTATGGAGCTGGAGCTAATATGGATCTGGGTCGTTCATGGATTTGGATGGGGGGGATATAGGTAAAAGATGAAAGTAGGTTTGGATGTTGGATCTGGGTCGTCCTGTGGTACACAGCCATGTAGACTCTGTCAGATTTCTCTAGAATCTTCCCTCCTTTCTATATATATGGCCCCTAGGGCCTCTCCTTTGTTTTACTTCATAGTAACTTAGTAACCTTGTTGTGGTAAGAGTTGTCCCAAGAGTGTTCCCTTATTGCAAGTAGTGCTCGTTTTAAGAAGTTTTTTACCTCCTTGGTGTCGGTGATTCACGTTGGTTTTGCAAGAAGTTTCGGGCAGCGATTCATCGATGAATTTTCTCAACTTTAGATTCTTTTATTTGTAGAAAAATGTCTGCATGTGAAGGGGTAGAGGTAGAAGTAGACATCGAAACGATTGATGTTACGGGACCGACGTCCCCAGCCTTAGCTGACTCATCATCGTCGACTAGTAGCGATTCGTCAGATAGTAGCTCGACAAGTAGTAGCAATATGTCCGTATACATGGAGGGGCTAGAATAATTTGGGATGGAAGGCGGAACCCAAGAATCTCCGGGTGACGTCATGCCAGACGTTGTTCCCACCCATAGTAGTGCCACAAGCCAATCAACGGCGGGATTGGCCTATCACTGGTTGGGCGTAGACACAATCCGAGAAGCTAAAGAGGATGCAAATCTCCATATCGAATTTGATGCAATGGAGCAAGTCTGCTTACTAACCAAAAGAGAATTTGTGATGTTACGAGATTGCTTTCAAATTCCCCCCGTAGTAGAGCTCCGAATGTCTGGACCTGCGGAAAGATCTTGCTGGGATCGGGTGTCCGAGTTGTGTGTAAACATAGAGATGTTCAGGGCTGGGTTTCGTATACCCACTCCCTGACTGGTCAGTGAGATAGTGGACCATTATAAAGTAGCTCTAATCCAAATAATGCCGAATTCGTAGAAGACAATCATCACCTTTATTGCGTATTTCAAGAAAATGGGGGAGAAGCCAACCTTAAATATGTTCTGAGCCATGTTCATGCTTAATCATTTCCAAAGGCCAGGTTGGTATTATTTTGCAAAACGGCCAGAGTACGCGGAGATCATCCGTGATAAACCATCTTCCATCAAGAATTGGAAGAACAAATTTTTTTTTTATTTTAAGGGAGATAAGGTTATTTTTGAGAATATCTGAAAAGTGATAAGCTCCGAGGTGGTTAACACCAATGTGATGCTGACGTGAAAAGGGTGCCCTGAAACTTGCCTTGAACGAAGAGGGTGCGGCAGTCAGAACGACCGATCTCTCAAATCCCTTGTTTCTTCATGAATATAAACTTTGTGAGTGTTTTTTGCTTTGTTTATGTATCCGACCTCTAATTGTGGGCTGATTTGCTGTTTGTTTTACTGCAGTGATGTTATCGAGGGAATTTCTAGCATAGCTCCACAAAAAGGAGCTTAGGAAAGAACAAGAGGCTGAGGAGAGGAATGCAACACTCGACCAAGACTGTCGCCAAAGGTTGGAAGAGGAGGTCCCGAGAATGACTCAAGCTAAACCTTCGAAGAAACTTAAGAAGCGACCTCGTAAGTTTTCTCCTGATACTGCCCTCGCCGAAGCAACTCGAATATATGCTAGGGCTCTTACTCCCGTGCATCGTGTTGTTGACTTTTCAGGCAAGGGGTCAGCAAGTAGTGGTATCGAGGCAGTATTAGCCCTTCCCGAGTCTACCCGACCTGTCCCTGCTGTATCACCCTGGCCCGAATAGGGAGAATATCTTTCTATAGGGGGTAATCTAAGCGATATTAGACGGATTCCCCTGATGGGTCCTCTTCCAAAGAAAAAGACAGGTCATGAGAAGGCTTATCAACCTGATTGGGCGATAATAGAAGATGACACCGCGATGGGAGATACTCGCGTGGTGGAGGAACTCATGAGGGGGTGTGTGCTTACACGGGACCAAGCGATGGTCCATGGCCTTTCTTCACCGAATTTGATAGCGGTTGTGGATACATTAGCATCAGGGGTGAATTGTATATCTTTCATGCTTATTTTGCCATGGGTTGATCTGTTCCCGCCGTTGACTGTTCCACAGCTTATTGCACATATGGGGGAGCTCAATCTACGTCTGCACAAGATTGCTAGCGAACTTACCAGTACTGATCAAAAGCTTCACCGAGCGGAAAAGGAGAGGGATGCTGCGCAGTCTCGACTTAAGTCAAAGGAGCAAGAATTGGACTTGATGATGGTGGAAAACTTCAGCCTCCGACCTAAAGTAGAGAGGTTGTAGAAATCACTGGATGATGAGAAGGTCATCCGTGGTAAACTGAGGTCTGTTGCTGAAGTCTCCTGTACCCATGCCACGAAGTACAAAGAGGCTTTCGAGAAAGCCAAGTCCCTTGCTGTTGGTGTTGTACATGTTTACAAGAAGTCTTCTGCCTTCAAGGTACTTGTTGGGAAACAATCGCTGCCTGGCTTTCAATATGGAGTTGAAACCCTCAAAGAATATGTGGACGAGAGGGTGCCTGGTATTGATTATACTAAAGCCGATTTCCTGAAGCCTGTGATGATTAGTGAAGAGCCAGATGATGAGAATGATCAAGAGATCTACAGTCAACTGGAGCAAGTCTATGACGACAAAGTTCCACCCAGCTCTCCATCTATGAATGAAGTGGATTCTCATGGGGGGTCTCCTTCTACTCCACCGGTTGAGATTTCGCCGGTCACTGGGCTTCCCATCACTCCCGGTGGTTGTATTAACCTCTCTCCCGATCGTTGAGCTTTTGGTAGTGGCAGCGGCCTGGCTGGTGGACATTGACTCATGGTCGATGTTTCAACTTTTTCCTTTTTGTAAGAAGCCAAGGTCGTGGCTTAATTATATATTAACCTTAGTGTTATCTGTATTTTGGAGATGTGCTCCTTCAAATATTTTTGGATGGAAAATCTAGAGAATATGTATCTGACTTGTTTAGAAATATGAAGTTTGCGTAACTATGGCAACTGAACTACTTTTGGAGTTGTCTTGATTTTGCTTATGATTATATTTGACTATATGTATATATATTTTGAAAATATGGTCTTGTGTTTGTATATACTCTACCCGCTTCGGCCAAATGTTGGTGAACTCTTTTGGCTAGTGGGTCACAATTTAAGTTTGAGCTCAGGCTACCCTCCTCAGCCAAATGTGTCCACCAGTTAGTGAACTCTTTTGGCCGTATGGGTCACAATTTAAGGTTGAGCTCAGGCTACCCTCCTCGGCCAAATGTGTCCACTAGTTAGTGAACTCTTTTGGCCGTGTAGGTTACAATCTAAGTTTGAGCTCCATCTACCCTCTTCCGCCAAATGTGTTCACAGATTAATGAACTCTTTTGGCCATATGGGTCACAATTTAAGGTTGAGGTCAGGCTACCCTCCTCGGCCAAAAGAGTTCAGCCAAATGTGTCCATTAGTTAGCGAACTCTTTTGGCCGCATGGGTTGCAATCTAAGTTTGAGCTCAACCTATCCTGCTTCCTTTCTCTCATTGTGATGATAACAGTGAAAAAATATAGAAAACCCAAGGGACACTTTCCTTGATTTGAAAATATGGCCGTCAGGGCCAGGTTACATCATGGTGAAAACTACTAGTAAAATGGACGGAGGTGTTCTGCATTCCATGCTCGAGGTAGGGCCTTGCCTTCCATGTCTGCAAGATGATAAGCGTTGGTCCGAAGTGCTTGAGTGACTTGATATGGTCACTCCCAGTTTGGGGCTAACTTCCCTTGATTGGTGGGATCGGAGGCAATTGTGCATTGGAGAACAAGGTCCCCGACCCTGAATGATCTTTCGTGGACTCTCTTGTTGTAATGCTTGGCGATTTGTTGCTGTTGAGCGACTATCCAGATCTGGGCCTGATCTCTGGTCTTTTCTAGGAGGTCCAAATTTGTTCGCAACCTTTCTTCATTGGAGGTAGGGTCATAATGGGTGATCTTGTATGAGGGGATGCATATTGCCAACGGGACAACTGCTTCAGTGCCAAAGGCCAACATGAACGGTGATTCTCCAGTGGCTGTCTTGGGGGTTATTCGATCAGCCCATAAGATGTGTGGCAGTTCATCTAACCATCGACCTTTTGCGCCCTCTAACCGAGTCTTGATCCCTTCGAGCAGAATCTTGTTGGTGGACTCTATTTGTCCGCTGGTCTGGGGGTGCTTCACCGCCCCATGGCGATGATCAATATGGTTTTCTTTGCAGAAGTCGAAGAAAGCCTTGTTGTCAAACTACTTGTCATTATCGGTGATTAGCACCCACGGAATACTATAGCAATAGACAATGGATTTTTTTAAAAACTCACGGATTATGCTTTCTGGGATGCTGGATACTGCCTCTGCCTCAGCCCACTTGGTAAAATAGTCTACTGCGACGATGATGAATTTTCTTTGGTAGCGAGCAGGGGGAAAAGGACCCATGATGTCCGTTCCCCAGGTAGCAAAGGGAATTGGGGCTGCTTCAATTGACCTCAGGGGGGGCTGCTGGGAGATGGGGGAACTGGGGCATACAACTGGCACTTCCCACATTTTTTGACGTAGTCTATGCATTCCTTCCTCATTTTTGGCCAGTAGTAGCCCTGTCGTAAGATTTTATGAGCGAGGACCCTCCCCTCTTGATGGGCTCCGCAGATTCCTTCGTGTACCTCCTTGATTACCAAAGCTGCTTCAGATGGGCGCAGACATCGTAGCAGGGGGAATGTAAGGGCTTTTTTGTACAAAGTATCTGCCTCTACTATGTAATGGGTAGCTTTGGATTGTATCCGCATAGCCTCTTTTCTTTCTCCCAGGAGGATACCTTCTCTGAAAAATGAATAAATTGGATCTATCCATGATGGTTCTACATGGCTGGCATTACCATTTTGGAATTTGGATCCACTGTTGATTGTAGTAAGGTTTTGGTATACACCGAGTGATCAAGGTCTGATAAGTTCGAGGTGGCCAATTTGGAAAGGGCATCTGCTTGTGTGTTTTGATCCCTAAGAATATGGTTCAAGGTAAACTATCAAAAACGGAGGTTGCCTCTTGTACATTTCGTAAATACGCTGCCATATTGACTTTCTTTGCCTCGTACTCCCCATTTATCTATCGTACTACCAATTGAGAGTCGTTGGACACCTCGATCCTTCATGCCATTACTGCCTTAGCTAGGCGTAGTCCGACAATCAAGGCTTCGTACTTGGCCGCATTGTTTGACGCCTGAAATTTAAACTGAAGGGCGTATCGAATCTGAAAGCCTTAGGGGCTCATGAGTATGAAACCAACACCACATTGGGCCTTGTTCAAGGCTCCATCGACAAATAAGGTCCACGGTTGCAATGTGCTTTCTTTGTCTTTGCTTTCTACTCCTTCCTCTACCTCTCCAGGAAGAGATGATTCAATTAGAAAATCGACCAAGGTTTGAGCCTTAATGGCGGTGTGAGGCATGTAACTGATATCGAATTCTCCTAATTCTATAGCCCAATTGATCACCCGGCCAGAGACGTCTGGCCTCGTTAAAATTTTCTTTAGAGGCTGGTCAGTTAGGACGTTGATGGAGTGTGCTTGGAAGTAGGGCCGGAGCTTTCTTGCTGACATTACTAGTGCCAGAGCAACTTTCTTGATGAACTTGTATCGAGTTTTAGCCTCTAGTAGAATCTTACTGACATAGTATATCGGTCGTTGTGCGCCATCTACCTCCTTGATAAGTACGGCGCTGACCGCCTTTGAAGATACTACCAAGTATAGCTCCAATATGTCTCCAACCTCGGGCTTAACCAACAGCAGAGGAGATGCTAAGTAAGCCTTTAGTTCCTCGAATGCCTGTTGGCATTCGACGGTCCACTCAAAGGTCTTGTTGCCCTTAAGAGTCTGGAAAAAGGGGAGACATTTTTCTACCGAGCGAGACATGAATCTGCTTAGTGCGGCCACTGGTCCAGTAAGTTCTTGTACTTGCTTTACTCTGGTCGGCGTTGGCATGCTGAGAATGGTTGTAATCTTTGTGGGGTTGGCCTCAATACCGAGGTTGGACACCATGAATCCGAGGAACTTTTCAGAAACGACTCCGAATCCACATTTGGTAGGGTTGAGGCACATTCTGTGCTGCCTTAGCACTCCAAATGCTTCCTCCAGGTCCTTAATATGATCCTCGCCGACTAGGCTTTTCATAAGCATGTCATCAACGTACACTTCTACATTCCTTCCGATCTGCCTTTCGAATAACTTGTTTACCAGTCCTTGATACGTGGCCCCAACATTCTTGAAACCAAAAGGCATAACATCGTAGCAGAAGAGGCCTCGATTGGTGACGAAGGTAGTTTTCTCTGCATCGATCGGGTGCATCCGGATTTGATTATAGCCAGAGTAGGCGTCTATGAAACTCAACTGCCCATGTCCAGCGGTAGCATCGATCATCTGGTCGATCCGAGGGAGAGGGAAGTTGTCCTTCGGGCACGCTTTGTTCAAGTCTGTGAAATCGATGCATATTTGCCATTTGTCTCCCGTCTTGGGAACCATGACGATGTTTGCAAGCCATTCTGGATAATGGATTTCTCTGATGAATCTAGCCTGGAATAATTTCTCGACTTCATCGTCGATTAGACGCTGCCGAGATGCAGCAAACATTCTCTTCTTTTGTCGTACTGGCCGGTGCTGAGGATCAATATTCAAGCATTGTTGTGTAATTTCTCACAGTATTCTGGGCATATCGGCTGTAGACGAGGCAAAAATGTCTGCATTTGTCCTTAAGAAATTTATCAGCTCTGTTCTCCATGGTTCTGTGAGCGACGACCCTACCTGGATCATCTTTTATAGATTTCCTTCAACCATAGGGACTTGGATTAGATCTTCAGCGGGGATCCCTCTCTGTTGCTTGGGATCGTCTCGTAAATCTTCAACGTGAACATGCAAGGCCTGGGCTGGTTTTTTATAATCGGTGAGTTCGGCAGAGTAACACTTTCGTGAGCAAGCTGGTCTGTCCGACATTCCCCGGCTCCTCTAGGCGTGGGGAATTTGATTACCAAGTGGTATGGAGAGGGGACCGACCTAAGTGCAATCATACCTGGTCTCCCCATCAATGCATTACAAGAAGATGGGACGTCGACTATCAGGAAGTTCATCATGACCCTAGATTCTCTAGGGTAACCACCAGCCCTGACGGGCAACCGGATGGATCCCTTTACTGTAATGAGATCACCTGAGAAACTGACCAAGGGGTAATTCACAGTAATAGATGCTCGGGGGGAATTTCCATGCGTTGGAAGGCCCGCCAATATATGATGTCAGCGAAACTGCCGTTGTCGACCATTTTCTTATGGACATCGTTGTCATCTATCTGCAGGGTGATAACAATGGCGTCTTCATGAGGTAGTTCTAGGCTGCACAAATCTTCATCGCTGAAGGTCAGGATGTCTCTTGTGCGAGCCCTCTTACCTGGCCATTCTGGAGACACTCCTCGCATAGGCCTTTCGGGCCTTAGCGGATGTATTGCCAGCTACGGGTCCCCCCAGTGATAGTCATCATTTTTTTCCCTTGCTTAGAGGGGTTATACTTTAAATTTTTGACCACGGCTGAGGTGGCCGCCTCGGCCGAGAGGGGTCGGTCAATTTTTGTACGCTCTTCCTGTACCGACCTGATCTCCGGCCCCCCCCCCCCCCCCCCCTCGCGGCCCGCCCCCCCCCCCCCCCCCCCTCCCCCCCCCCCCCCCCCAAAAAGACGGGGCCCGGCCGCTGGGGGGGGGAAAAAGAAAAAAGAAGGGGGGGGGGGGGGGGCGGCCGGCCGCCGCGGCGGCGGGGGGGGGTCGGGGCCCCGCCCCGGGGGCCCCCCCCTTTTTTTTTTGGGGGTGAAGTCCCCTCTTTTTTCTCTACCCCCCCCCCCCCCCCCCCCCCCCCCCCCCCTTTCCCCCCCCCCCCCCCCCCCCCCCCCCCCCCCCCCCCCCCCCCCCTTTCCTCCCCCCCTCTCGGTGTGTCCTCCGCCCCCCCCCTCCCCCCGCCCCCCCCCGCCCCCCCCCCGCCCCCCCCCCCCCCCCCCGTCCCCCCCCCCCCGGGGCCCCCCCCCCCTTTTTTGGGAGTTCAGTACCCTTCTCTTTTCATGCACTTGTTGAGGGGTGGGTCAAGTGTAAAGGCAAACTGACAGCAGAGGACACCGACATCCCTATTTACTGGGGTCTATCCTCTTTCTTGCCTCTCTCCTTGTTGACGTGGTTACTGCTTAGGACGTCTATCCGGATACTGGGGCTCGTCCGCCCTGTCTCTTCTTCTTTCCTCTCTTGGAATGTCTCTTCGATCTTCTTTTCTCTCTACCCTCCTAGGTTCTATCCTTTCTATCCTTCTCTACTCCCTTTCGGGAGTTCTCTCCCATGGTGGGAGGGGTGGTCTCCTCCGGTCCTCCCCTGGTGTTGCTGGTACCCTTGGAGTATTGTGATCCACATACTGCTTATAATATCCTCTTCTAATGAGGTCTTCGATTTTTGCCTACAAGTTCCAACATTCATCGGTGGTATTGACAATACTTGTTTGGATTTCTTCGCCGTGCTTTGGTTAAAATCTTCTGGGGCCTTTGGAGATATCCATCTTTAGTAATGAGAGTGTAGACGTCTCCGAGGGGCCTATTGAGCGGAGTGTAATCATTGAATTTCTTATGGATTATGCCGCGAGCTCTAGCTTCCTCTCTTCTCGACTTCTTGTGCTCCCCTGGTCGTGTGTGGTCTCCTCTTTCATCTGTTCGCTTGCTTGGAACGTCGACTAAGCCTTTGTTGGCTTTGTAGATTTCATTAGCGGTGGCAACTTCTCACACCGAACCAAGAGCTCTTGCAAGTCGGCCAATTCTTTTTTTACGATAGAGAATCTGAGCTTTGGATCAGTGACAGCCGCTCCCAAAGTAGCAATGTGAACTGACTCTTCTATGTCCTTTACCTGGAGTACCTCCAAGTTGAATCTGGCCAAGAAAGCTCGCAAAGTCTCATCAGGACTTTGTCTCATGTTCATGAGATGTGCGCTTGTCTTCCGTTGCATCCTACTTCATTGAAAATGCATTCTGAACAACTTTCCCATGGTCTTGAAAGAGTTAATCGATCTCGGAGGCAGGTTGTTAAACTACATCCTGGCCACACCTTTTAGAGTGAGGGGGAAGGCCCTACACATGATCACATCTGGGTTCGTGTGGAGGACCATCGCCCCCATGAAATTGTTCAAATGCTTAACCGGATCGATGGATCCATCATAGGAATCCACGGGCAGCATGCTGAACCTCTTTGGCAAGGGGACTCTCATAAGAATATCAGTGAGAGGGTTGCCCATAGAGTAATCCCTATCTTCATCTGGGGTCATGCCATCCTTTTCCATTGTCTCGACCTTCTGGTGTAAGAGTGCTAACTGGTCCGTTATCTTTGTGGCTACCTCTGGATCCATGGGCACTTTCTGCTTATCCTCTGCACCCATGACGACCTCTGGTAGCGGCGCTTGTCGTGGAACCAAAAGTTCTTCCAAGGCATCTTCACCTCGCCCAAGTGCTGTTCCCAGCAGTGGGCCTAACCTCTCTCGAACAGGTATCCTCCCATGTTGTGAGGTTGATCCCGTTCCACTTACTTTCGGACCCGAGGGTGCTCTAGTCCCATTTTTGATGGGTCTACCTCTATATTGCCTAGGATGATCGTCCCGAGGAGGTTCTGAGGGAAGGTCAGCCTCTCTATGAGGGTCGATTAGAGGGATGACTCCCATTGGTGGACGAAAAGTAGCCTCAGCGACTGGAGGTTGAAGTCCTTGGACGAATCTAGTTAATACTTTGAGCTGCTGAGCCATGGTCTCAAATTGTTCATAGGTGACGAATGCCTCCAATGGGGGCACTTGATTTGCCGCTCTCTTCCCTCTCTCCCTCTGCGGTCTAGGTTCCGACATATCTCCATCTTCGGGGTTGCCCGACCGTTGTTTAATTAAAGGGGGGGTTGGGATTAACCATATGACTTCTTGTTCTCCTTGGGCTCATACCTCAGGATTTTCCTTTGATTTTTATCTTTCAACGTCAAATCGCTTAAGGCCCCACGATGGGCGCCAAACTGTTTCGGCCTAAATTCATATCCGAGGTCCACCACGTTGACTAGACCTGCAAGACAAGCAAAGACAAGGGGGAGGTGGGCCTATGGCCCCGGGTCCACTCCGATGCTTAAGTTAGGGCTCTGTGAACAGTCGATGGGCTCGGTATTCGAGTCCACAACAATATTTAAATGGGGTAGGTGAGAGATTCTCAGTCCGAGGTGTCAGAGCGATAATCCCAAGAAAGAGTAATAAATGTAAAAGTACCTGAAATCTCAGGATTTGTGACATTTATAGTGAATAGTGTATCTTTGTAAATACTGTTTTTACCCTTGTTTGATGTGTGATAACCGAACTATCCTTGCAAAACTGTAAAATGATGTTTTTATCCTTATCCATTGGTTGGATTTATGGGAATGTCTGGGTATTGACGTGGATGCTTGGATCCTAGCTGTCATCATGTCATTGGTGACGTGAGAGATTTCCCTAACAGACTTAAATGTTGAGGACTTGGGTTCCCTTGACGAGCTGATTGTACATGGAGAGAAATTGACATTGGGGGAATGGACGGGTGATGCATGGGATGTGGATCTTGTTGGTTCTGGGGTCATAGGTATAGGGCCAAACGATCTGGTTTATGTAAATTTTCTGAGGATTGAGGCCTTGCATCCAATTCTTTCTATTGGGAGGGCGGTAGTTTGAACCATGGAATCCATTGCTTGAGTTCTTCTGTAGACCAGTAAGAAGCTTCCTCTCGGTTGAGAGAGCCATTCGATGCTCCATACGTTTGGAGATTTTGGCACCCATTATCCAGATTTAGAGGAGAAGAAGAAGAAGAAGAAGAAGAATATATCCAATTATTTTTTGGGTTCCTAATCCTAATCCTTCTTATTCCTCCTATTGCTCTTCCTCTTCCTTTGGTGAGAGACGTAAAGAGGAAAGATTGGTATTTGTATGTTTTATTGAAAGACATGGTAACCTAAAAAATACAAAAGCCACACTTGAACCATTCACAGACACGGTAGCATAAACCAGCATCAGAAAATACTCCTCCTTGGTGTTCATGTCCTTGAAAGCCAATGCCAAATCAATCCATGAGAAGAGAAAGAGCAGCCCCAATAACTGTTGGGTTGGTATCTTGTATTATGTGGGATCCACACAGTTATCAGGGTAGTACTTGTATTAGGGTTTGAGTCTATTACATGTATGGGGTAAACTTGTAATTGTATGGAGGATTAGGGTTTTTAGGGATCCCTATATATTGTCTCTGTGGGAAAATCATCTATAAGGCTGACAGAGGAGTACACTTTGTCAAGTGGAGAGTAGTAAGGCTGATAGAGGAGAACACTCTGTCAGGTGGAGAGCTGTAGAGGTTTCATGGGAATAAAAGAATTTTCTTTTCTCTAGGTAGAGGTAGGCATTGTAAGACCCACATGCCACAAAACCTGGTCTAACTTTCCGTTCTCGTGTGTCGTGACAGGTCTTCCCATCATAATTGGCTCAACTAACCAACCGTATGAAGAAACCACAAAGCCAAGTGATAAAAATATGCAAAATAGTCCAATCTAGTTTGTGTGGTCACATCACTGTCGACTGTATGTGAGATCAGTGAGTAGACCAGTAAATGAGTGGTTAACTGTTCTAGGTTCACTAGTAGACGGATTATGATACCGATGAGTCGACCGGTCAATCTCTAAACCAACTCTCTGTTTAGAAAAATTTTCTAATTTTGAAAGGTCTGTTTCCTAATTGTGAGAGGACTTTATATGGAGACTTTCTCTCTATAAAAAGGACATCCCTCTATCTTCTCTCACTCTTTTGAATCAATCTCAAACCCTAGAACTAAGAAAGAAAGAGAGAGGAGGAGAAGAAGAAGGAGATTTAGAGAGAAAGAAAGCTTAAAGGAAGGGAAAGGGAGTTGCAGGCAGAGGAGTTGCCATTAGAACTTCAACCTACCGCAGCGAGAATCAACTGTATGTACCTGGACTCTGTAGAAGGATAGGTTATAGTACGATGGTGGATTGGAGACCATGATGCAAGGAAAGATCAGATCTAAACTTTTATCAGATCAGATCTAATATTAATGATGCTTCTAATATAAATTCATTACAAGGATTAGGATGTTAATGGAAGGATTTAAACAATGTGTAATGGCCATAAAATGATCCTAGAATGAACCCCATTGATGAGCCAAGGTGTTGACTTGAAAGGGAATTCAGACTGAAAAATAACCTGACCAAAGTTTTACTAGTCGCATCACTGGTCAACTATATGTGAGACCAATGAGTAGACCAGTGACTCTCAGGAAGTTGCCAGAAATTCACTGGTTCATGATGCAAGACCAGTCAAGGTCGACCAATCATTAACAGGAAGCCCTGTTTTCGATTTAAACTATGGTAACTTGATGAAACTAAACCCTAACTTAAATCTATAAATTGTTTAGGTTTCCAACTAGTTTCAAAGTAAGTTCCAAGGCTTGAAAGAGGAACAAACATTGCTTACAAGTGAGAGAACAAGACCTAAATTAATAGGCTAATAACAAACTACCTTTTCTTTCTGTTAAATTGATATGATTCCCTGCTTGTATGATTGTTTATGCATCTCACATGCCATCCAATAATTGTTATATATCTGTTCATGCATATTTACTATTGTTCTTGTTTGATATGATGATCATTTTTAGGATAAGCATATGTTTGTGTGTGTGTTTGATGTGTTGGATGGATGAAGTATCAAGGAGAGTATGGTAGTATATGATCCGTTAAGCTCTAGTCCTATCCCTATTATGTAATTTACATTGACATCATTGTATCACTGTTACCTTAGCAGAACTAGTACGTCGTAGGGTATCAGGGGAGGTATACGTCGTATGTGGCTATATGCTCTACCAGTGAGCCTTAGCTTTATCTCTATGGGCATATTGAATGATGATGGGGTAAGACCTTGGATACAAACTTTTAATGATATCTAGGATTGGTTAGTTACGAACCCAGTTTGCAAGCCCTCGCCAATAGGGGCATACATATTGGTATGGATAGAGTATCAAGGGAAGTTCTGATTGTGTTTAATCTGGGATCTCTAGCTCTATCTCTTTTCTGTAGTTGTTGTTGTGAGGTGACAGCGGTGTGTGATCTATTAGGTGTGCTCACACTCCCGTGCATGGAGGTACGGTGGTCGCCTATCCTTACTATAGCACATTTGCAAGCTTATACCAGACCCAAAGATATGAATATGACTGCATACATATGTTTGTACTTTGTTTTGTTTACTCACTGAGCCGTGATGTGTGCTCACCCCTTGACGTCGTATATTTTTAGTTGATAGTACAGGTGTTACCATTGAAGACTACATAAATACGTCGTCGTATGGATATGTGGTGGCTATGGGCGTGCAGACTGTGGAAGACGAGCACAACTCCTCATACGAGTGTTTCCAATGTGTTTGTTCTTAGTTTACTTTCTATTTTGAGTTATGGAAACATGTAATAAATTATATACTTATGTTTTGAGTTTGTTTGGGGATAGCTAGTTTATTTAATTATTTATCATGTTAGACATCAATTCATTATTAATAAAAACTGCCGTTATTTATTTTATTATCTTTGATTATGATGTGGAATGTGAATGGTTTGGATTATTGACACGGTCTTACGGATCCTGGTGTAAACTGTTGGTTAGTATGACGGTTCATTCACACTTTTGGTTGATTCAGAATTTAGTTCAGCTTGAGATGGCAAACTTTGACGTTATCTTAGGAATGGACTGGTTATCTCAACATTCCATAAGTTTGCTATGTGCTGAGAAGAAATTATCATTCAAAGGCAAGGATGGTATAGAATTCAACTTTATGGGCACCAAACTTCCTTGTAAACGGAAGCTTATTCTCTTTGCACTGAAGGCAAAGAGATGTCTCGAGAGGGGTAGAGTTGGATACCTTGTATTTGTGGTGGATCTCACCAAAGAATTACCAAGAATAGAAGATATCGAGGTTGTACATGAATTTCTGGATATATTTCCTGAAGATTTACTAGGGTTGCCACCAGATTGGGCGACTGAATTAGTGATAGACCTTTTACTCGGAACTGCACTTGTGTCTAAGGTACCCTATTGAATAGCTCCTACTGAACTGAAGGAATTGAAGGTTCAACTATAGGAGTTATTGGATAAGGGTTACATACAATCAAATATATCACCATAGGGAGTGCCAGTGTTGTTCATAAAGAAAAAGGACGGTAGCATTCGAATGTATATAGACTATCGAGAACTGAACAAGCTCACGATCAAGAATCGATATCCATTACCTCGTATCGATGGCTTATTTGATTAGTTGCAAGGTGCAAAGGTGTTTTCCAAGATTGATCTTCGGTCAGGATATCATCAGTTGATGATCAAGGACAGTGACATTCCGAAGACAGCTTTTAAAATCAGATATGGATACTATGAGTTTCTAGTTATGTTTTTTGGGGTTGACCAATGCACCAACATCCTTAATGGAGCTTATGAACCGAGTGTTCCATGACATGTTGGACACATCGATCATAGTTTTCATAGACGATATATTGGTCTATTCCAAAGACAAAGAAAGTCCTATAACGGATCTTAGAGTAGACTTACAATAGCTAAAAAAGGGAGAAGCTTTATGCTAAGATCAAGAAGTGTGAGTTCTAGTTGAAGGAGGTTTTCTTGAGTCACGTAGTATCATCAGAAGGAATAAAAATAGACCCCAACAAGATTGAAGCAATTATAGGGTGAGAAGCGCCTATGAACGTTGCCGAGATTAGAAGTTTCTTGGGGTTAGCTGGATATTATAGACGGTTGGTGGAGGATTACTCCAGGATTATCATACCTCTCATCAAGCTAACCAGAAAGGGAGAAAAGTTTATTTAGATTGACCTGTGTAAAGAGTGTTTCCAAACACTGAAAGCAAGGCTGATATCGACTCCCATCTTGACCATTCCGGTACCAAGGAAGCCTTTATCCTATATACCGATGCCTCTAGAATGGGTTCGGAATGCGTGCTAATGCAATGAGAATAGGTGATTGCTTATGCTTCAAGACAACGGAAGGAACATGAAAAGAACTACCCTACGCATGATTTGGAATTAGTAGCGGTGATTCAAGAGATCAAGACTTGGAGATACGATCTGTACGGAGAAGAATTTCAGATTAAATCAGATAACAAGAGTGTTACTTATCTATGAACCCAGAAAGAGCTGAACATGAGGTGAAGGAGATGGTTGAAACTTCTAAAGGACTAAGACTGCAATATTCTGTATCACCTGGGCAAAGCTAATGTGGTAGCTGAGGCATTAACCAAAGAGGGGAATAATGAAGCCTGAATAAGGACCTAGAACAAACGCCATCTTGTGTTGCACCGCAATAGCTTAATATTGGGATAAAGGACAGTATATAATAGAAACTCGTGATGATCCAATTACACTAGAACTTATGGAGCAACAATTTTTTACTTACGTTCACAGCGTTAAAGATCGTCTCTGATTTGGTGGATGAAGTAAAAGCAGCAATTCTATTAGATTTGTAACTAAGGACAGTACCAGAAGATTTGGGGAAGGGTAAGCCAAGTCCTAACATTACATTAAATGTAGATCTTGAGATACAGAGGATGATTGTATATACCTAATAGTGAAAAACTCGGATCTTAGATACAAAATAATGCTAAAAGCCATTCCATTACATATTCAGTACAACTTGAAAGTACTAAAATGTACCAAGACCTGAAGAGATTATATTGGTGGGAGGAAATGGAAGCAGATGTGGCTAGGTACGTATTTCAATGCCTAATTTACCAACCAGTAAAGGCCAAAAGACAAAGACCAATGGATTTACTATGATCATTGCTGGAGCATCCTTGGAAATGGGAGTGTATCACTATGGACTTCATCATCGGTTTACCATTGACTTCAAGACCAGTTGATGTAGTTTGGGTGATAGTTGATCTCCTTATGAAGACAGCTCATTTTACCGCTATATGATGCCAAGATACATTGGAGAGATTAGCTAAGCTATATGTGGATAATATTATCAGACTACATGAGTCACCCGAGAGCTTAATGTCAGATCGAGACCTACGCTTTACTTTAAAGTTCTGGGGAGGACTACAAAGCAATGGGAACAAAGTTGAAGATTAGTATCGTCTTTCACCTTCAGACTGATGGGCAGTCGAAGAGGACTATTTAGATTGTATGAGATATGCTCTGAGCTTGCGCAATTGATTTTAAGGAGCTTGGGATAAAAGGTTACCATTGACCAAGTTTGCTTATGAAGCAATGTACGGTAAGAAATGTCAAACCCCTCTGTTTTGGATTGAAGTTGGAGAACGAAGAATTGTAGGACCTGAGTTTGTTGAAGAAACCTGTCAAGTAGTAAACTTAATCAAGAAAGGGTAAAGATACCTTAAGGTTGTCAGAAGAGTATGCGGATAATCGACATTGAGACCTTGAGTTCACTATAAGTGATAAAGTATTCTTGAATACATCGCCCATGAGAGGATTGAAACTGTTCGATAAGAAGGGGGAAGTTGTGCCCTAGATATATTGTACCTTATGAGGTTTGGCGAGAAGTGAAAAAGTAGCATATCGGCTTGCACTACCACTACCTATGTCTGGTGTACATGATGTATTTCATATTTCGCTACTAAAGACCTACATTAGAGATCTTACACATGTTCTGACTGTGGATCCTCCTGATTTGACTGAAGACCGAACATTCGAAGTGGTGCAATTTGAGATCACTAGTCGAAAGGTTCAACTTCTTCATAATCATGACATCCATTATGTTAAGGTATCCTGAAGAAGCCAATATGTAGAAGAGATAACATGCAAAGAGGAAAATTCCATGCAGAAACAACATTCCTACCTATTCGACTCGAAAAGTACATGCAAATTACGAGAACTAAATCTCTTTTAAAGGTGGGGGAGTTCTGAGATCCGTACGTGTAAATTTTGAGGACTAAATTTTTTTTAAGGGTAGTGGTGTTGTAAGACCGGCACACTACAAATCCGGTCTAATCTTACGCTCTTGTGTGTCGTGACTGATCTTCCCATCATAATCGGCTTAATTAATCAACCGTATGAAGAAACCATAAAGCCAGGTGATCAAAATAGTTAAAACAGTCAAACCAATCAAATCTGGTTTGTGTGGTTGCATCACTAGTCAACTATATGTGAGACCAGTGAGTAAACCAGTGAATGAGTGGTTGACTATTTTAGGTTCACTGGTCGAAAAATTATGAGACCGGTGAGTCGATCAGTCAATCTCTAAACCAACTCCGTGTTTAGAAAACTTTCCTAATTTTGAAAGGTCTCTTTCCTAATTGTGAGAGGACTCTATATGGAGACTTTCTCTCTATAAAAAGGACGTCCCTCTATCCTTTCTCTCTCTTTTGGGCTAATCTCAAACCCTAGAACTAAGAGAGAAAGAGAGAGAGAAGAGGAAAGAGACTTGGAGAGAAAGAAAGCTTGAAGGAAGGGAAAGGGAGTTACAGGCAGAGGAATTACCATTAGAACTTCAACCTATCGTAGCGGGAATTAATGGTTTGTACCTTGACTCTATAGAAGGATAGGTTACAGTAGGATGGTAGATTAGAGACCATGATGCAAGGAAAGATCAGATTTGAACCTATGTCAGATCAGATCTAATATCAATGATGATTATAATATAAATTCATTACAAGGATTAAGGTGTTAATGGAAGGATTTAAACAATGTGTAATGGCCATAGAATGATCCTAGGATGAACCCCATTGATAAGCTATGATGTTGACTTGAAAGGGAATTCAGACTGAAAAATAACTTGACCAGAGTTTCACTGGTTGCATCACTGGTTGACTATATGTAAGATCAGTGAATAGACTAGTGACTCTCGAGAAGTTGCCAGAAATTTGCTGGTCTCATTCACTTTTCACATGATGCAAGACCAGTTAAGGTCGACTAGTCATTAACAGGAAACCCTGTTTTGGAGTTAAACTACGGTTACTTGATGAAACCAAACCCTAACATAAATCTATAAATTGTTTAGGTTTCCAACTAGTTTCAAAGTAAGTTCCAAGACTTGAAAGAGGAACAAACATCGCTTATAGGTGAGGGAACAAGACCTAAACTAATAGGCTAATAACGAACGACCTTTCCTTTCTGTCAAACTGATATGATTCCAAGCTTATATGATTGTTTGTGAATCTCACAAGCCATCCAATAATTGTTATATATATGTTTATGCATATTTACTATGGTTCTTACTTGATATGATGATAATGCTAAGGATAGGCATGTGTTTGTGTGTGTGGTTGATGTGTTGGATGGATGGAGTATCAGGGAGAGTATGGCAGTGTGTGATCCATTAGGCTTTAGCCCTATCTTTATTCTATTCTTTGGATTAACATCGTCGTATCGTTGTTACCTTAGCAGAACTAGTACGTCGTAGGGTATCAGGGGAGGTATACGTGACGTGTGACTATAAGTCCTACCAGCAAGCCTTAGCTCTATCTCTATGGGCGTATTAAGGGATGCTGGGGTAAGGCCTTGGATACAAATCTTTGATGACATCTAGGATTGGTTAGTCAGGAACCCCAATTTTGCAATTGCTTGCCACTACCTTCAATACTTCGAATTACTCCAGTCAATTGTTCAAAGGCTAATAAATACATCAAAGTTCGAAGGTAAAAGGATGATTCAACTTTTATCTGGTAATCCATTCAGAGACTCAAACCTTACCCTCTTCTTAAGAAGTGCTTTTTATCACTTCATTCTGTGTGATCTGAGAATTGACTTAAGCGTCTGAGTAGCCGCTGGACTACCCAGTCCACCTCTTTGTTCTCTTTTTTGCATTGTGTCAGGACCCATTACTATAAGTTGTTTATAGTGAGGTGCAACTCGTTTATATTGTGGCCAGCTTCGGGCGATCGTCAACAACTCATTTACATCATGGTTTTTACTGTTGACATGGCACATAAGCCAGCTAGACCAATTTTCAGCATCAACAAACTGATGTCCACCGTGGGGTATGTTTGAGTCATCTCTAATTCCAATCCTTTTCCAAGTTCTTATGAATTCTTCCAACAATGGTTACTACTCAAAGTGGTAACGTCTCTCAGCAAGATGTCAACCCAAATGGCTAAGAGGTCAATCAGGGAGAAAGACGTAATCTCCTCCAGTTATAGTCCAATTACCTATGTCGGGTAACCCTCTGGTGGAAATTCTTTCGCCTAAGACTGTTAGTTGAAGAGCAGATTCAGCTCTTAAATGCCAAATTGGCAATAATCAGGTAATTCAACATTAATCAGGAAAATGGTTATGTAAGACCCGTATTCAACTAACCGGTCTTACCACCATGTATCAGGTCTACCTATCATGGTCGAGCCAAGTGGACCAAGTGCGTGAAGAGATCACAAACCAGGTATGAGTCTAACCCAAAAACAGTAAATGTGAGGGTAGGGTCGCATGCCGGTCGATCCCACCTCAACAGAAGTCCATCCAATGACTTTTTAGTCATAGGCTTGGATGACTAAGAAGGTGTAGGGTCGACGGATACTACGACCCTACGTCCGACCCTACGATGACAGACAGAAACCAAAAATTAAGAAACTTTCCTAATTCAAAGGGGATCTTTTATAAACTCATTGGAACTTATTAGGGAAGGTTTTCCTCTAGAACCCTAATTAAGAGTGAGAGAAAGAGAAAGAGAAGGAATAGAAAAAGAGAAGGAAACTTGAAGAAGAAGACTAAGGAAGAGGACGAAGTTCAGAGAAACCTCTGAATAAAGGTATGAACCTAATTTCCTACCTAAATAAGAGATCCTAGAATAGTTATGAAGAACATAGGATTAGGAGAAACCCAAATCATCCATCCATAGACAAGTTCCAAGAGATTCTATGGAGGAAATTGTTAGG
This sequence comes from Protea cynaroides, assembly GCA_028583415.1. Taxonomy (NCBI): domain Eukaryota; kingdom Viridiplantae; phylum Streptophyta; class Magnoliopsida; order Proteales; family Proteaceae; genus Protea; species Protea cynaroides. Next base: position 75,774,236 of record CM053266.1, on the reverse strand, counting down.
GACAATGAATAGTGTATAACTTGGAGTTTTGAGTCATAGAACAATCATAGAATGGACCATGAAAGTAAGCGAAATGATCCAAACATGAAGGAATGGACTTTATAATAAAAGGTCGACTCAAAATACGTGTGGTCGCACATAGGGTCGAATGATATCCGACCCTACGAGACCACAGAATCGACCACATGCCCTCGGGAAGTCCCAGGGAGGGTGTGGTCGCACGAAGGGTCGAATGGTATCCGACCCCGCGTCCAACCCTACACCCTAGGGTCGCAGAAATTGCTACCTTAGGTGCTACCCTACCTACGACCCTACAATTTCAGTTAGTTTAAAATATATTGGAATTAATTCTAATTAAAATCTATAGACTTGTTAGGTTTTTCTAGTGATTTAAAAGTGATTCATAAAGCTTGAACGAGGATCTATGCTCAATCAAAGGTGAGTGAACAAGACCTAAACTAATTGATTAATAATAAACTGTTTTCGTTTATTGAGTCCAATACTGTGAATGATTCTATGCTTGTATAATTGTAATGTGCATATCACATGTCATCCACTATTTCTGTTATTATTGTTCATGCATATTTAATTTTGTTTATTATAACATGATGATGATGTTGATGATGCTAGGAATAGGCATGTAAATGTATGTGTGTGGTTAGTGTACTTAATGCGAGTGGAGCATCAAGGGGAGGACATGTTACTGTGGTTCATCCTGATCACCAGACTCTAGCTCTATCTCTACTCAAGTTTTGTCCACTAACATCATCGTATCGTCATTACTTTAGCAGAACTATTACGTCGTAGGGCATCAGGGGAGGTGGTCTCGGACCGTGTAGTCTCTGACTCTGCTGGGGGGCCTTAGCTCTATCTCTATGGACATATTGAGCAATGCTGGGGTGAGGCCTTGGATACACTATTTGACATTAAGATTGGTTAGTTGCGAGCCCAGTTTGCAAGCCCTCGCCAATAGGGGCTTACGTATCGGTATGGGTAGAGCATCAAGAGAAGTGTGATGCAGTGCGGTCCTAAGCACTTTAGCTCTATCTCTATTCCATGGTGGATGCATGTAGGGGCGTTAATGGTGTTTGATCCATTAGGCGGTTCCACACATTCGTGTATAGAGGTGCGGTGGCCACCTATACTTTCTATAGCACATTACAAACTTATGAACCAGACCAAAGATATGAATTGAACGCATGCATATGTTTGTTGCATTGTTTTGTTTGCTCACTGAGCCATGATGTGTGCTTACCCTTTCAACGTCGAATATTTTTAGTTGATGATGTAGGAACCACCGTAGAAGATTATATAAATGCTCCGATGTATGGACATGCGACAGCGATGGACGCTGAAGTTGTGATGAAGTCGCATGATTCATCGTGTGAGTGCAACTCTTGTGTTTTTTATTAGATTTTCATTTAAATTATTCAGACGATGTAATTGATTAAATTATTTTATTTTATGTCTTATTATCTTTTTAAAGATAATTAAATATTTTATTTATGTTATCATCTTTAGACTCTCAGTTCATTTCATATATTAGACTTCCGCTATTGTTTATTTACTCTGATTATGGTTGTGGATGTGTATGATTTAAGCAAACAGACACAGCCTATTCGAGATCCTGGTCGAACCGTTGGTTTATTAGCGGTTCATCATACCATTCTGAATAATACAGAATTGGGGTGTGACAACTTGGTATCAGAGCTTTCAGGCCCTATCTATTAAACCAGTATACTTCCACAAAAGTTCGTAAACTGAGTTAGGATAAAATTTAAAAGCTGTAATAATAACACACCAGAAGCACCTGTGTTGTTTGAGACAAAATGAAAAAAGAGAATAATGCATATATAAAAGGAGAAACAAGTTTCATATTATCTCGAGTAAAAAGCAACTTATATATATATATATATATATATATATATATATATATATATATATATATATATATATATATATATATATATATATATATATATATATATATATATATATATCCAAATCAGAGTACGGTCCATAATCCGGACAGTTACTCTATAGTACAAGGAAAAAAAAGAAAAAAAAGAGGTACATCATGGAGCTGGAGGTGCTGGAGGAGGAGGTACCTCGCGATCTCTATCGTATTCCTCAGCATACACTCTAGTGAACCAGGCTACCTGAGTCTGGGTCGTATGGAGACTAGCTATCAACTCGGCCATCCGCTGATCGGACACACGCTGAGCATCTAGGAGCTCGCCTACTCTCTCATCCGTCGCACGCTGAGCATCGAGAAGCTCGCCTACTCTCCCATCAGTCACCCGCTGAGCATCTAGAAGCTCTCCTACTCTTAGATCAGTCACTCACTGAGCCTCTCTAATCTCGCGCAGTAGCCCCATCATATCATCAGAGGGTGGGCATGAAGGACCATCCAGGTGTGAAGGAGCCCAAGATGGACCAGCTCCAGTAGAATGTAGAGGTGATGGAGGAGGTATGGAGTCTACATCCATGTACATACAATCCTCATCCTCAGCATCACCCCCATGGACCCCTGCTCCTGCTGTTGCTACTACCGTCGTGGCGTTTGCTACCTCTACTCGAGTACGAGGACGCACCAGAGCGTTCCTCTCATCATCACTAACCTGAGCATCCCGCATACCCATCTTACAGATGGCCTCCCAGTCAAGATCCGATGAGAAAGTCTTCTCCTGAATCCTCTCATCTACTAAATCAACGTGTAGGCGGGTGAGCAGTGTAGTGATCAGATGTCCGTAGGGTAGGTTGCCCAACTGACCAGGCAGCGTAGCGCGGACCATCGTCTGGATAATAATATATGGAAGGTAGACAGGTTTCCTGGTGCAAATATAGTAGAGGACTTACTGAGTCAACTGGGAGATCCTCTCATAATGTCCACTCTGGGGTATCAAGTTGTGCTGGATAAATTTACAATACACCCGAGGCTCTGGACGTAAGTTGATCGCTTTCATCTCCCAGCGATCATCTCTGATGAGCTGACTATCAATCTCAGCACGCATCTCTAAGGATAGGAACTGGGGCTCCTTGGGAGCACAGTACACCAAAGGGTCATCATTTGATATGCCCAAAAGATCAGCCAACTGCTGGCAGTTAAATAAAACCTCTACCCCCTTGACGTAGCTAGTGATCCTGAGCTCCCTACACCTCCCCCACTATCTGGAGATTGAAATAGAACTGTCTCACCAAATCAAGACGAGTACAAGCCTCATAGGTGATCACAAGAAGCCAGCCCATGTCACCAAATGCCCCCTCTACAATGAACAAGGCTAGACTAGCCAAGTTCACACAACGACCCCCTTCTACTTTCTTACGCTCATAGCGAGCATACTGAGCTTCTTCCTCGTTGGAGAGGAAAAGAACTGGGACATGAGCCCTAGGAACCTTGGTATGAGCCATGCTATCTGTCAAGACACAGAAAAACAAATAAGATATTAGTAATGGTGAAAAACTTAAAATTTCAGCATTATAACGGCATGATTTGGCCAAAAGCCTCACTTTTCACCCAAATGACTGGGCAGGAGGACTTACATAGCTTTCAAACCATCCTGCAAGGCTCATACAGTTGGAAATTTTAATCTAGAAAGATCAAATTTGAAGAAATTTCAATAAATTCAAAAAATTTCAAAAATTAGGTCAAAAATGGAAAATTTCAAGTTTCTCGATAACCAACCGATGAAACTCAAATATTTTTTAGGGCTTTCATCCATTGGGTGACCAATAGCAAAAGCCCCCAATAAAAATTAAATTTTTACGATTGGAAAAAGTTTAATTTGAAGAAAATGATGTAATGGGCGAAAAACCTAGTTTGGAAAGTTTAAAAATGTGAAACAGTAGAGAGCATACCTGAAGAGAAAGAGCGAAAGTCACGAACGGAAGGAATGATCACCAAACACTAGGGGTCGATACTGTAGCAACTTAGGGGAAGCGAGTTGAGTTGGAAGAAAGGAGAAAAAATGGAAAATGAATCGAAAATCGGGTTCAAAAACCAAATTTTGGATTGTAGGGTCGCAAAATTAGACCAAAATGTGTGACCCTACGTCAGACCCTACCATCGATCCTAGGCTCTCGGTGATCTGACAGAGAACCATGGGTTGGTCCTAGGGTCGGACATAGACCGACCCTACCATCGACCCTAGGCTCTCGGTGATCTGACAGAGAACCATGGATCGGACCTAGGGTCAGACATATACTGACCCTACCATCGACCCTAGGCTCTCGGTAAGCTGACAGGGTTTATTAGGGTCACATACCCTAGGGTCGCATAAGGACCGACCCTACCATTGACCCTACGATGGAAAATACAGTATTTTGTCAGAATGATCTGAAAAATTGAAAATTTATATTGATTAGTTAGATTTTTGACTTGAGAACAACTTATACTGATTGCCTCACATGTGCTATGATTGTTTTCAGACACTACCACCAGCATAACAGGAAATGGCTGGGTGAAGAGGGAACAGACGAGGACATAACCCAATTCCACCACCACCACCTGTGGAGGAAACTAACCATGAAATTCCTAAAGTACAAGAGAATCCAAACGTGGAACCGCTAGGAGCTAATGGTCGGGCAATTCCTACGAACTTGCCAGCCCCACCTACGGATTTGGCTACAGCCTTAATGAACTTAGCACAATAGCTGTAGCAAATACAGCAGGTGCAAGCCAATATGCAGGTTCCTATAGGCATGGCTTTTCCAGCTGCAAATACGATACCTATGCCAGCAGGACAAGCTAGCACAGTACCAGGGGGAAGCAACATGGTACCCCACGCACCTCAAACACCAGTCATGCCGGCTCAAGTGTAGAAAATTGAGGTAGCTCAAGGCAGTTACCAGTACCAACCACTTATGTATGGGGCCTATACTCCGTATCAGCTGGACCACTCCCGACTGATCGAACGTTTTCTAAAGATGAAGTCCAAAGAATATAATGGAAAGCCAGCAGATCCTTTGTGGCTAGCACACTGGATCGATGAAATGGAAAGAAATTTTATGATGATGACAGTGAATGGGGAGGAGAAAGTGCTATGTGCAACCTTCTTGCTGAAAGGCGATGCACACCACTGGTGGAAGTCCACACGGACTTATCTATTAACAAAGCACACCCAATTGACCTGAGTTATATATAAAGAGGCATTCTTCGAGAAGTACTTCCCCAGAAGTTTCTGAGATTCTATGGAGAGAGAGTTCCTGAGTCTATATCAGGGCCAGATGACTGTGGATGCATACCAACAGCGTTATGAAGAGCTGTTTTTCTTTGCACCCGCCAGCATGCAGGAGGAAAACACAAAGACCCAAGGTTGGTCATGGGACTTAGGGGAAGCATCCGTGAGCATGTTCTGGGTCTGGAGAAGAAAGTCTACAATGAAGCAGTACAAATTGCTCGAGTAATAGAGTCGAGCCAGAAAGAGAGCTTTTGCTTAGAATAAAGGTATCAAGAGGCCAAATGGGAATTCTTACAACGGAGGGAATACAAGGACGTTCAAACACTTCCGTACTCAAGGCTTCAATGCTGTAGCCAAGACTACTCTAGCAGCTCAACCGCAACAAAAGCAAAACAACGAAGGAGTAAAATGCTTTAACTGCAACCAAGTAGGACATTATTCAAGGGAGTGTCCTAAGCCCAGAAAGCAGCTACAGCAGGGAAAGGTTTATGCTATTACATCTGAGGATGCTGCTGCATCGCCTGATGTGGTCACAAGTATGACCTGAACCTTTCATTTGTGTTACATTGTGTGAGCATGTAGACTAAAACTAAAACAAATCACAGGTATCGTACCTATTAATGGCATACCCACTAGAGTACTCTTTGATTCTGGAGTATCTGTGTCATTTGGAAAGAAGTTGAATCTACCCCTCAAATCTTTAGACTACAAACTGCTTGTACGATCACCGATGGGATTAGAAGTGGAACAAGAAAAAGGTTATGGACCATGTCCAGTTCTTATTGATGAGAAGACTTTGGATGTAACCTTGATTCAACTTGAGATGGCAGACTTTAACGTCATCTTGGGAATAGACTGGTTAGCTCGGCATTCTACAAACCTATTATGTGCAGAAAAGAGGCCGACATTTAAAGACAAGGAAGGAGCAGAGTTTAGTTTTGCAGGAACGAAACTTCCCCGTAAATGAAAACTCATCCTCTCTGCGTTAAAGGCTAGGAAATGCCTCGAGAAATGAGGAGTTGGGTATCTAGTATCAGTGGTCGACCTCACCAAGGAAGCACCACAAATGGAGAATATTGATGTTGTGCGTGACTTTCCAGATGTATTTCTTAAAGAACTACCAGGACTACCACCCGACCGAGTGACAGAGTTCGTTATAGGAATTACTGGACAAGGGTTACATCAGACCTAACATATCACCATGGGGAGCACCAGTATTGTTTTTAAAGAAGAAAGACGGTAGCGTTCAACTGTGTATAGACTACCGAGAATTGTAAGTTGATGATCAATCGGTAACCATTGCCTCGGATCGATGACTTGTTCGATCAGTTGCAAGGTGCCAAGGTGTTCTCCAAGATTGATCTTCGGTCAGGATACCATCAGTTGAAGATTAAGGACGGTGACATTCCAAAGACAACATTCAGAACAAGATATGGACATTATGAATTTTTAGTCATGTCTTTTGGATTGACGAATGCACCGCAACTTTTGTGGAACTCATGAATCGGGTATTCCATGATATGTTGGATACGTCGGTCATTGTGTTTATTGATGATATATTGGTCTACTCAAAGGACAAGGAAACTCATGTCATGAATCTAAGAGCCACTCTACAGCGACTAAGGAAAGAGAAGTTTTACGCCAAATTTACAAAGTGTGAGTTTTGGCTAAATGAGGTCGCTTTCTTAGGCCATGTTGTATCTGCTAAAGGAATTAAAGTGGATCCCAGTAATATTGAAGCCATTGTGAAGTGAGAAGCACCAAAGAGTGTTGCAAAAATTAAAAGTTTCCTAGGTCTAGCTGGGTATTATCGACGATTCGTGGAAGACTATTCCAGAATTTTCGTACCTCTCACCAGTTTGACTAAGAAAGGAGAAAAGTTTGTTTGGACTGATAAATTTGAGAAAAGTTTCCAAACATTGAAGGCTAGATTGATATCTACTCCGATCTTGACTATTCCTATTCTAGGATAGTCATTTATCTTGTACACTGATGCGTCTGGGTTGGGTTTAGGATGTGTACTTATGAAAGGAGAACAAGTAATTGTGTATGCCTCAAGACAACTGAAGACACATGAGAAGAACTATCCCACTCATGACTTGGAATTAGCGGCAGTAGTACATGCTGTCAAGATATGGAGACATTATTTGTATGGAGAGAAATTTTAGATTAAATCAGATCATAAGAGTCTCACTTATCTTTTTAATCAGAAGGAGTTAAACATGAGACAAAGAAGATGGCTAGAATTTTTGAAGGACTATGATTGCGATATCCAGTATCATCTAGGAAAGGCTAATGTAGTTGCTGATGCGCTAAGCAAAAAAGCAATGATAAAATCTCAAGGAGAGGTTAACATGACTGCAGCAATGTGTACTAGAGGAAAAGTGTTCAATTACGGTAATGAGAAGTTTGTGATAGATGCACCGGATAAATCAACCAACCAAGGGCTTATTCATCGGTTTTCAAATATGTTCGTAACATTGAAGATTGTACCTGATATAATTGATGAAGTGAAAGCAGCTATTAACTCAGACCCTTATCTGAGAACGGTACAAGAAGACATCGAAAAAGGTAGGACTATTCCTGAGTTCACATTGGACGATGAAAAGGTACTGAAGTACAAAGGAAGAGTATGTGTTCCTAAAACAAAAAATTTGGACATTAGACACCGACTAATGAAGGAAGCTCACACCACCGCCATTCGGTACATCCTGGAAGTACAAAGATGTATCATGATTTGATGAAATTATATTGGTGGAGAGGAATGAAAGCAGATGTAGCTAAATTCGTGTCTCAATGCCTAAATTCTCAGAGTGTAAAAGTTGAATGGCAAAGACCTGTAGGATTATTGCAGCCGCTACCAGAACCAGCATGGAAATGGGACTGCATCACTATGGACTTCGTCACCAGGTTACCATTGACTCCACGAGTAGTTGACGCGGTCTGGGTGATTGTAGATCGTCTGACTAAGACAGCTCTCTTTATAGCTATACGACCACAATATACCCTGGAGAGATTAGCCAAGCTATATGTGAATAACATTGTCAGATTACATGGTGTACCTGAAAGCACTGTGTCTGATCAAGACCCACGCTTTACTTCAAAGTTTTGGGAAGGATTGCAAAAGGCTATGGGTACAACATTGAATTTCAGTACTGCATTCCATCCTTAGACAGACGGACAGTCGGAGTGTACCATTCAGATTTTAGAAGACATGCTTCGAGCCTGTGTAATTGATTTAAAGGATCATTGGATGAGAAACTACCATTGATCGAGTTCACCTATAACAACAGCTATCAGGCTACTATACAGATATCACCCTATGAAGCATGTATGGTCGAAAGTGTCGAACTCCTTTGTTTTGAAATGAAGTTGGAGAACGTAGCATCGTTGGACCAGAATTTATTAAAGAAACTTGTCGAGTAGTCAACATCATCAAGGAAAGAGTTAGAACGGCTCACAATCGTCAGAAACAGTATGCAGATACTCGACGCCGAGACCTTAAATTTATCGTAGGTGATAAGGTATTCTTGAAAGTATCACCTATATGAGGTTTAAAATGATTCGGACAGAATGGGAAGCTAAGTTCGAGATATGTCGGGCCATATGAGATTTTATCCAAACGTGGAAAAGTGGCTTATCATTTAGCACTACCACCATCTATGTCAAGTGTGCATAATGTATTTCATATATCTCATTATTAAAGAAGTACGTCAGAGATCCAACTCATGTTTTGACAGCAGATCCACCAGATCTAACTGATGATTTGACATTCGAAGTAGCACCAACTGAAATCACTAGTCGAAAGGTTCAACGTCTACGCAACCGTGACATATATTATGTTAAGGTTACCTGGAGAAGTCGAGATATAGAGGAGATCACATGGAACGAAGAGAATGCTATGCGGAAGCAATATCCTCACCTTTTTTAATCGAAAGGTATGTACAAATTTCGAGGACAAAATTTTTAATAAGAGGGGGGGAGTTGTAAGACTCGTATCGAACTAACCGTTCTTACCACCTTGTATCAGGTCTACCTATCATGGTCGAGCCAAGTGGACCAAGTGCGTGAAGAGATCACAAGACCAGGTATGAGTCTAACCCAAAAACAGTAAATGTGAGGGTAGGGTCGCATGCCTAAATAGGTAGGGTCGACCCCACCTCAACCGAAGTTCAACCCATGACTCTTTAGTCATAGGGTCGGATGACTAAGAAGGCATAGGGTCGACGGATCCTGCGACCCTACGTCAGACCCTACGATGATAGACAGAAACCAGAAATTAAGAAGCTTTCCTAATTCAAAGGGGATCTTTCCTAAACTCATTGGATCTTATTATGGAGGGTTTTCCTCTATAAATAGGGCGTCCCTTAGCCTCTTTCACTCCTTTAGAACCCTAATTAAGAGTGAGAGAAAGAGAAAGAGAAGGAATAGAAGAAGAGAAGGAAACTTGAAGAAGAAGACTAAGGAAGAGGAGGAAGTTCAGAAAAACCTCTGAATAAAGGTATGAACCTAATTCCCTACCTGAATAAGAGATCCTAGAATAGTTATGAAGAACATAGGAATAGGAAAAACCCAAATCATCCATCCATGGACTAGTTCCAAGAGATTCCATGGAGGAAATTGTTAGGGACAATGAATAGTGTATAACTTGGAGTTTTGAGTCATAGAACAATCATAGAATGGACCATGAAAGTAAGCCAAAGGATCCAAATGTGAAGGAATGGACTTTAGAATAAAAGGTCGACTCAGAATACGTGTGGTCGCACGTAGGGTCAAATGATATCCAACCCTACGAGACCACAGGATCGACCACATGCCCTCGGGAAGTCCTAGGGAGGGTATGGTCGCACGTAGGGTCGAATGGTATCCGACCCCACGTCCAACCCTACACCCTAGGGTCGCAGAAACTGCTACCCTAGGTGCTACCCTACCTGCGACCCTACGATTCCAGTTAGTTTAAAGTATATTAGAATTAATTCTAATTAAAATCTATCAACTTGTTAGGTCTTTGTAGTGATTTAAAAATGATTTATAAAGCTTGAACGAGGATCTATGCTCAATCAAAGGTGAGGGAACAAGACCTAAACTAATTGATTAATAATAAATTATTTTTGTTTATTGAGTCCAATACTGTGAATGATTCTATGCTTATATGATTGTAATGTGCATATCACATGTCATCCACTATTCCTGTTATTATTGTTCATGCATATTTAATTTCGTTTATTATAACATGATAATGATGATGATGCTAGGAATAGGCATGTGAATGTATGTGTGTGGTTAGTGTACTTGATGCGAGTGGAGCATCAGGGGGAGGACATGACACTGTGGTTCATCCTGGTCACCAGACTCTAGCTCTATCTCAACTCAAGTCTTGTCCACTAACATCGTCGTATCGCTATTATTTTAGTAGAACTATTACGTTGTAGGGCATCAAGGGAGGTGGTCTCGGACCGTGTAGTCTCTGACTCTACCGGGAGGCCTTAGCTCTATCTCTATGGACGTATTGAGGGATGCTGGGGTGAGGCTTTGAATACACTGTTTGACATTAGGATTGGTTAGCTGCGTGCCCAGTTTGTAAGCCCTCGCCAATAGGGGCTTACGTGTTGGTATGGGTAGACCATCAGGGAAAGTGTGATGCGGTGCGGTCCTATGCACTTTAGCTCTGCCTCTATTCCATGGTGGTTGCATGTGGGGGTGGCAATGGTGTTTGATCCATTGGGCTGTTCCACACATTCGTGTATAGAGGTGCGGCGGCCACCTGTCCTTTCTATAGCACTTTGCAAACTTACGAACTAGACCAGAGATATGAATTGAATGCATGCATATGTTTGTTGCATTGTTTTGTTTGCTCACTGAGCCGTGATGTGTGCTCACCCTTTCGACTTCAAATATTTTTAGTAGATGATGCAGGTACCACCGTAGAAGATTATATAAATGCTCCGATGTATGGACATGCGACAGCGATGGATGCTGAAGTTGTGATGGAGTCGCATGATTCGTCGTGCGAGTCCAACTCTTGTGTTTTCGATTAGATTTTCACTTAAATTATTCAGACGTTGTAATTGATTAAATTATTTTATTTTATGTCTTAGTATTTTTTTTGAAGATAATTGAATATTTTATTTATGTTATCATCTTTAAACTCTCAGTTCATTTAATATATAAGACTTCCGCTATTGTTTATTTACTCTGATTATGGTTGTGGATGTGTATGGTTTAAGCAAACGGACACAGCCTATTCGAGATCCTAGTTGAACCGTTGGTTTATTAGCGGTTCATCACACCATTCTGAATAGTACAAAATTGGGGTGTGACAGGTTATGCCTGCAGGAGCAAATCGGGCTAATCAAGTCACAACCATCTACCCAAAAAAGCCTCAACCATTAATCCGAGAGTTTGGTGGATCAAGCCGACCTCAAGACCCAGTCCATTCAAGGAGATCATATCACAACCATCATTGCAGAGTAGACACAAAGAATAAGTCATGTAGCTATTAATTCCTCCCATTTATTAGTGAGATGGGAGCCCATTAGGTTCATCTTCTAGTAGTTCCACTAAGCATTCTAAGTCAAACAAAGCTTTTTTTCATGACGGAATCACCAGGTCTGTTCATGACAAGCTTGGAGAATAAGTTCCAGCCCGGTCTACCCGTGAAAGACTAGGAGGAAAATCAGTCTCATAGTGATCCTGTGAATTAGTATCCATCCATGCCATTGTCCAAGCGAGCTTGGACATAGCAAGGGCAGAGAGAGTAGTAGCAAAACGAATTGTTGCTGAAAGGAAGTAATCAAAAAATTGATTGTGGAGCAAGTTGCAGCCTAATTGGCTACATCTCAAGCAACAACAAACGTAGTAGCAGCCGCCACAGTTGCAGCAGTCGTTGCAGCCCCCCAGCAGTACCCGTAGCAGTCCAGACTCATCCACCACCAACAATCCATCAGCAGCAAGTCCCCCAGACACTTTCGGTGTCAGGAGTGAATCTACAAACCACGGCCATGGAGTAGAAGATACAAAGCCTCCAGACCTGGTTGGCTGAGATCAAGAAGGGTAAAGCAAGACTTTGTACACCCAACAAGAAAAAGGAGTATAATGCCGACATGGCATTGGCACCAGAGGCGATGAAGATCCTTCTGCCAAAATACTTCACCGTGCCTAAAATTGAGCCCTATAAGGGAACCATTGACTCGCTACTCCACCTTGACAATTTTCCCTCCACCATGCTCTTGCATGGCTACCCTAATGCCATCCTTTGTAGAGCCTTCCCATCCACTCTTCAAGGACCAGGAAAACTCTGGTTCAACAACCTACCTATTTACTTTATCCATAACTTTGATCATAACTTTGATCAGTTGACCGATTAATTCTTTAAGCATTTCTAACCCAAGCTAAACCAAAGAAGACTACAGTCAACCTATTGGTTGTCAAACAAAAGTAGGATGAATCTCTCTGAGATTTCTTGTCTCGATTCAACACAAAGGTCCTTAACATCAAGGGCCTAATTGATGACATGATTTTCATAACCCTCCTAAGAGCTATCTTAGATGCTGACTTGAAAAAGTCGTTGTACAAGAAACCGCCCATAAATCTACCCGACCTAGCCAAGTGTGAAAAGTATGCATGCGCCCAGGAAGTGGTAATGATGGAACTTGCTTTGAAGAAGGGAAAGTCAACAACCACAACTTATAAAAAGTGGTCAAAACCATAGTCAAAGAAATTAACTACAGTAACCATCAACAAAAAGCAGAAGTTTGGTAAAATGGTTTTCTCAACAAGTTAGTTACGTCATTTAATTGTGATCCGTTCACTCCCCTAAACATTCCCATGATCGACATCATGTACAACCTGGAGGACACTAGCTCTGAGATTCCAGCTCCCCAGCCAATGCAAAAAGATCCTAGTGAGAGGACTACAGCAAAGTACTACAAGTTTCACCGTGACCATGGTCACACAACCTACAGGTCAGTGCACTGCGATTTGTCATCGAGCAGCTCATCCAGTGAGGCCATCTGAAGGAATACATTAGAGGACCTAGACCAACAAAGAAGACCTTCAAATCATCTTCAGAGTATGAAAGATCTGCCTACAATGGCAAGTAACCCCTTGACTACAAAGCGGATGCAAGTGGCAAGGCAACTCGTCCAGACCAAGAAGACCCAAAAGACAACCCAAAGAATTCTCCACCACTCAACAAAGTGGGCGACCAGAGAGATGCAGTAGGGATGATCATGGCTGCACCCCTCAAATCTAGCGAAGCTAAAGGTTGACCTCTAACTCGTTTGTGAACCTATGTAACTCTTACCATGTTAAAGGAAGATTTCAAAAAGAAATGTAGTCTGAAAAAGTTAATTGTAGCCAACTTGGCATCCACTTCCAAAGTTAATGAAATTCCTTTCTACTATTCGAGCTATAAGATTTTTAACTCAATTCCTATAAGTAGATGTAAGAGTCTACCACTTTTAAGGCAAATTAGGAAGCCTGAAGCCAAGTACCAACTCGCACTCGTAGACAATGAGTCCGCAAGTTGGGACCATTATAAATGAGTTACAATTCCAAATCATTACATGGAAGCAATCATTGGAGGCCCCACTACAAACAACTCGTTTAAGAAAGGAAGGATGACTTATGCAAAGAGCATCTATGTCGCATCAACCTCAAGAACACTGTACGCTTAAGGAGATGTTATCAACTTAAGGTTGTTGAAGCCGGTCAATTATTCTCTCATCAATTTCTTCGGAGACTCAGTACATGTTAAAGGAGGAATCGAGCTAGGAACCTGGTTTGGAACAAAGCCAAGGAATAGAACCATCATACTCACATACTTTATAAGACTTGTACTCTATTAACCTAGTCTTACCATGTCGTGTCAGGTCTTCCTATAATGGTAGGATCGAGTGGACCAAGTACGTGAAGAAACAACAAGGCTAGGTATGTAAATCGACCCAAAACCATTAAATTTGGAGTGTGTAGTCGCATTCCTGAGCTGTTATGGTCGACCACACCTTAGGAAAGTGAAACCACTCAAAATTCAACATGTGGTCGCATATTTGGGACATGTAGTCCATTGATTCTGGGACCATACGTGTGACCGTACGATGATGAGACCGACTCTGAATTTTAGAAACTTTCCTAATCTAAGGGATATCTTTCCAAGTTGAGGGAGAACTCTATATGGAGGTTTTTCCTCTATATAAAGGACGTCACTTAGCCTCTTTCACTCTTTTAAAACCCAAAATTGTAACTCTAAACCTAAGAGAGAAAGAGAGAGAGGAAGGGAAGAAGAAATTGATTTGAAGAGGCAAGATGAGAGGAAGGAAGGATTTAGCTTGCGGAGGCCAAGGTAAGAAATCACCTCTGTAGAAATAGATCACATAGTATAGGGTTTTCCCATTATAAATTTAGATGTAGAATGAATGTGGAATCTCAACCATCAGACCCCATGGACAAAAACTCAAAAGAGATCCATGGAGAATAAGTTAGAGTGAATAACTTTGCAAAAATTATGAATTTAAGGCCATAAAACGATCATAAGAGGGACCCTAATGATAAACCATGGAATCGACTCATGAAGGGATTGGATTGACGATACAAATCAACCAAAACTTCATGTGGTCACAGCTATGGTCGACCATAGAGTGATCACATGATCGACCACACCCTCTCGGGAAGATCCTAGAGAAGGTATGGTCGGATGTGTGGTCGCATGATATGTGACCACACGTATCTACTACACACCCCGCAATCACAAATGATGAGACCACAGGTTCAACTACACCTGCGACCACACAGTCTCAAGAGGTCTGTTTGACTCCAGATTTGGTTTTCGACTACTGTAACTTGATAAACTTGAATCCAAACTTAAAATCCATAAATTTATTAGGTTCCAAGTAGTTCAAAAGTAATTTACAAGGCTTGGAGAAGGTCAAACATCATTACAATGTGAGGGAACAAGACCTAAACTAATTGGATAATAACAAACTGTCTTACTTTATTTGTCTAATGCAATGAATGTTTCTATGTTTGTATGCTTGTAATATACACCTCACATGTCATCCAATATTACTGTTATATTCTACTCATGTATATTTATTTTTGTCTATTTATAACATGATGATGATGATGCTAGGAGTAGACATGTGATTGTGTGTATGGTTAGTGTGTTGGATGCTAGTGGAGCATTAGGGGGAGGATGTGGCATTGTGGTTCAGCCTAGTCAACAGACTCTAGCTTTATCTCTACTCAAGTCTTATCCACTGACATCATCGTATGGCCATTACATTAGTAGAATTATTACGTTGTAGGGTATCAAGGAAGGTGGTCTTGAACCGTGTGGTCTCTGACTCTGTCAGGGGGCCTAGCTCTATCTATGGACATATTGAGGGATGCTGGGGTGAGGCCTTGGATACATTTGGATGGCATTAGGATTGGTTAATTATGAGCTCAGTTTGTAAGCCCTCGCCAATTGGGGCTTACGTGTTGGTATGGGTAGGGCATCAGGGGAAGTGTTGGCAGTGTATGATCCAGACACTTTAGCTCTATCTCTATTCCATGGTGGGTGCGTGTGGGATGGCAATAGTGTTTGATCCATTGGATGGATTCACAAACTCGTGTATAGAGGTGTGGTATGGAATACAGGGTGGTCGTAGATCACCGCGTAGCGCGTAGCATAGCGAATGTTGAAAGCTCTGCGTAGCGTTATGATTCTTAATGAACCTTTAGTAGTCAATTGTAGAAGTAGAATATCAGCTGCTTCCCCCTCCGCCGTCAATCCTTTCTATAGCATAGTTGTAAACTTAAAACCAGAACAAATATATGAATTGAATGTATGCATATGTTTACGCATTATTTTATTTACTCACTAAGTCGTGATGTGTGCTCACCCTTTCAACGTCGAATATTTTAGCTAATGATGCAGGTCCTACTGTGGACGATTTTATGAATGCACCGATATATGGACACGTAGCAGCTATGGACATGGAACTTATGGAGGAAGCACATGATCCGTCATGCGAGTGCAACCAATGTGTTTTTTATTAGTTTAGCCATTTTTAACTATTGAAACTTATAATTCATTATTTTATTTTATATCTTGAGTCAGTTGGGAATAATTAAATTATTTATTATTATTGTTAGATACTCAATTCAGTATCAATAAAGACTTCCACTATCTTTTATTTACTTATTTATTTACTCTGACTATTGTTATGGAGTGTATTTTGGTTTAACATGGTTGACATGGTCTATACTAGATCCTGGTTTAAACTATTGGTTCTCATGACAGTTCATCACACCACTGGTTAGTCCAGAATTGGGGTGTGATAGCTTGGTATCAGAGTGCTCAAACTCTGCCTATTAAACCTAAATACTTCCACAAGAGTCATGAACTGAGTTAGGATAATTTAAAAACTTTAATACAAACACACCATAAGCACCTGTGTTGTTTGAGACATAAATTAAGAAAGAAAATAATACACATATGTAAATAAGAAACAATATGCATATATCTATATATAAATCCTAAGTTAAAATAACAGGATGTTCATCTAGAACCAGAGTACGGTCCACAGTCTGGACAGTTACTCTGCAATACTACTGGAAGGAAAATATAACATATCATGGCAC
Source organism: Protea cynaroides (assembly GCA_028583415.1). Classification (NCBI taxonomy): domain Eukaryota; kingdom Viridiplantae; phylum Streptophyta; class Magnoliopsida; order Proteales; family Proteaceae; genus Protea; species Protea cynaroides. The sequence goes on along the minus strand of CM053266.1, from coordinate 75,757,431 downwards.
TGGAGGAGGAGGTGCCTCTCGGTCTCGATCACGATCCTCAGCATACACCCTCGTGAGCCAAGCTACTTGTGTCTGGGTTGTCCGGAGACTCTCGGTGAGACTCACCACTTGTCCATCAAACGCCTATTGAGCATCATGAATCTCACGTAGTAGCGCCATTATGTCATCTGGTGGTGGGCGTGAAGGGCCAACTGAGTAAGAAGTCCGAGAAGGGCCAACTCTTGTAGAATGCTACGGTGATGAAAGAGGGACGACATCCATATCTATGTAAATCCAATCATCATCCTCATCATCATCACTCTCTAATGCCTATGTTGCTGCCGCTACTGCAGCCTCCTCATCTGCAGCCACCACTCGAGTGAGAGGATGTCTCATAGCATTCCTCTCCTTATCACTAACCTACACATCTCGCATCCCCATCATACAGATGGCCTCCCAATCAAGGTCAGCTGAAAGGGTGTCCTTACAGATCCTCTCATCCACCAAGTCCACCTGCAGAAGAGAGAGTAGGGTGGTGATCAAGCACCCATAGGGTAGGTTACCCTTTAGGCTAGGCATTGTGGCTCTGTACATGGTCCTGATGATAATGTACAAAAGGCAGACAGACTGTCTGGTGCAGATACAGTAGAAAAAATACTAGGTCAGCTATAAAAGCAACTCATAGTGACCACTCTGGGGAATTAGGTTGTGCTGGATGATCTTGTAGTACACCCAAGGATCAGGATGGAGGTTGACTACCTTCATCTGCCAACGGTCATCCCAAATAAGCTGATTGCATACCTCTACATACATCCTTACTGATAGGAATTGAGGCTCTTTTGGCCTACAATAGACTAATGGATCGTCGTTGGAAATGCCCAAGAGGTCAGCCAACTCCTGATAGTTAAACGAGATGGGTACACCTTTTACTAAGCTAATGATCCGAAGCTCTCTACCTCTATTCACATCCTTTGGATTACCCTCAACCTGTAAGTTACAGTAGAACTACTTTACTAACTCTGGACGGGTGCAACCCTCATATAAGATCATGAGAAGTCAGCCCATCTAACCAAATGCCCTCTCCACATCAAATAGGGCTAAGCTGGCTAAGTTGATATACTGACCCTCTTTCGACCTTTTTCTGATGATACCATGGATATTGTATCTTAGCTTCAATCGACCTGAAGCAATGGGGATCATGGACTCTAGGAACCTTGGTATGAACCATGTTACCTGCAAGAAGCATAACCAATAAACAAGTAAGAAAATCTAAAAATTTGGTAAAATAATGACGTAAAGTGAGCAAAAGCCCCACTTCTCACCCAAACATCTAGGCAAGAGGACTTACGCGAATCGCAAATCATCTTACAATGGTCAATCAACAAGGAATTGTCGCCAATTAAAAGGAATTTAAAGAAATTTCAAAATTAATAAAAATTCCCAAAATTTAGGTCAAAAATCAAATTTTCAAAGCTTTTGGCCCAATCGACTTGTGAAACCCAAATTTTCTAGAGGGCTTTCATCAGTTGGGTTCCGAATAGCAAGGTTCACCAATAAAAATCAAAATTTTAAGGTTAAATAAAATTTAAATTGGTAAAAATCAAAATAGGTGATAAAAACCTAGAATAAAATGGCAAGGAGAACAATGGGAATGAAGAACTTACCATTGTAATGGAGAATCCGGTGGATGATAGCGAAAAATTTAGCTCAAGGGTGGGGTCGACATTGTAGCAACTCAGTAGGGTTGAGTTGAGTTATGGACAGTAGAAGACAAAAGTAGAATGGAAACAAATGGCTTGAAATCAGGTTTAAAACCCTGATTTAGGGTCGTGTGGTCACAAAATTCGACCAGAAGGTCGACCACACCTGCAACCACATGATCGACCATAGGCTCTCGGTGAGCTGCTAGGGTTCATGTGGTCGCAACCCTGTGGTTGCATATAATGTGACCACACGATCGACCACAGGCTCTCTATAAGCTGCCAAGGTTCGTGTGGTCAGAACCCTATGGTTGCATATAGTGTGACCACACGATCGACCACAGGCACTCTGTAAGCTGCCAGGGTTCGTATGGTCGCAACCCTTTGGTCGCATATAGTGCGACCACACCTATGGACCACATGATTGGAAATGCACTGCATTGTTTGAATGACCCTGAAAATTTAAAATCACTTCGTTTATTATGAGACTAACATGAGATCCTCGTATATTGTACTTGTATCACATATTTCCTTGACTTTTCAGACATCACCACAGTCGATAATAGAAGATGGCTAGGCATAGAGTAAACCGAAGAGGACGAAACCCAAGCCCACCTCTACTACCACCACCTATTTAGGTAAATGCCAACAAAAACCCTGAAGAACAGGAGGAAAACCTGGAAAACCAAAATGTAGCACCACCGGAAGTCAACAATCACATAAATTTACCAGTTCCACCAACAGATTTGGCCACGATTGTGATGAACTTGACATAGGAAGTACAATAGTTACATCAAATGCAAGTGGACATGCAAGCTGCTATGGGAATTACTCCTCCAACTGCAAATGCAACACCTATACATGTAGGGCAAGCCAGTACTGTGCCCAAGGGTAGCAATACCGTACCTCAAGCCTCTTCTATGAACAACACATTACCTCAAGTGCCTCAAACACCAATGGTAAATGCTCAAGTGCAGAACCTTGACACCGCAAGGAGGATATAACCAAGGTAACTATCAGTACCAGTTGCCCATGTATAGAGCTTATGTATAGAATCAGCTGGACCACTCTAAGCTAATCAAGCTTTTTCTAAAGATGAAACCAAAGGAGTTCACGAGCAAGCCGTCGAATCCTTTGTGGCCAGCTCACTGGATCGACGAGATGGAAAGAAATTTTATGATGATGACCATAAATGAAGAAGAAAAAGTGTTGTGTACCACCTTCATACTAAAAGGTGATGCACATCATTGGTGAAAGTTTACACGAGGTAATCTACTTACCAAGCATACCCAGCTGACCTAGGCTATCTTCAAAGAAGCTTTCTTTAAGAAGTATTTCCCCAGGAGTTGTAGAGATATGATGGAGAAGGAGTTCTGAGTCTGTATCAAGGACAGATGACTGTCGACGCTTACCAACAGCGTTATGAAGAGCTATTCTTCCTTGCTCCCTCTAGCATGTAAGAAAAAGATACCAAAATCCATAGGTTGGTCAAGGGACTTAGGGGAAGCATCCAAGAGCATGTATTAGGACTGAAAAAGAAGATATATAATGAAGCTCTGCAGATTGCACGAATACTAGAATCGAGCTAAAGGGAGAGCTATTTTGTTTAGAACAGGGATATCAAGAGGCCTAATGGGAATTCATTTAATGGAGGAAATTCAAAGACCTTCAAACCCTTCCATACCCAAGGCTTCAATGCTATAGCCAAGACTACCCAGCCGGCTCCACCCCAACAAAAGTAAAAAAATGCTAGAGTAAAGTGCTTCAACTGTGATCAAGTATGACATTATTCAAGGGATTGCCCTAAGCCAAAGAAACAACTACAGCAAAGAAAGTTTTATGCAGTGACTACTAAATACGCTACTATATCACCTGATGTGGTAACAGGTATGAATCAATCTTTTATTTCATAATACCTTATGTGAGCATATAGACTAATTTAGGAGGAAAAATCACAGGTATCGTACCTATAGACGGCATACCCGCTAGAGTACTCTTCCACTCTGGAGCCACCCACTCCTTTATATTTGTATCAATTGGGAAGAAACTAAGTCTAACCCTCAGACCTTTAGACAACAAACTATTAGTACGATCACCTATGGAAATAAATGTAGAGCTAAACAAAGGTTATGGACCATGTCCGTTCTTATTGGCGAGAAGACTATGGATGTAACCTTAATTTTACTCGAGATGGCAGACTTTGACATCATCTTAAGAATGGATTGGTTAGCCCGACACTCCGTAAATATATTGTGTAAGGAAAAAAAATTGACATTCAAGGGCCAGGGTGATGAAGAACTCAGCTTTGCAGGAACCAAACTCCTTTATAAACGAAAACTCATTCTCTCCATATTAAAGGCTAAGAAATGCCTTGAGAAAGGCGGGGTTGGATACGTTGTATCTGTCGTGGACCTTACTAAAGAGGTACCACGAATGAAAGATATAAAAGTTGTACGGGAATTTCTAGATGTGTTTCCTGAGGATTTACCTAGTTTGCCACCTGATAGAGAGACAGAGTTCATTGTTGACCTATTTCCAGGGTCAGTATCGGTATCCAAAGCACCATACCGAATGGCTCCAATTGAAGTGAAGGAATTGAAGGTTCAACTGCAAGAGCTATTGGATAAGGAATTTATCTGATCGAACATATCGCCTTGGGGAGCATTAGTGTTATTCGTCAAGAAAAAAGACGATAGTGTCAGATTATGTATAGACTATCGGGAATTAAACAAGCTCATGATTAAGAATCGATATCCCCTACCTTGAATCGATGATCTATTTGATCAGCTGCAAGGAGTGAAGGTGTTTTCCAAGATCAATTTTCGATCAAGGTTTCATCAGTTGAAGATGAAGGACGGTGACATTTCAAAGACAACATTTAGAACCTGATACGGACATTATGAGTTCCTAATGATGTCTTTTGGACTAACAAAAGCACCCGCATCTTTTATGAAACTCATGAATCGAGTGTTTCACAACATGTTGGATACTTCGGTCATCGTTTTTATAAATGACATATTGATATATTCCAAGGATGAGGTGACTCATGCGACAGATCTTACAGCAGCCTTATAAAGAAAGAAAAGAAAAGTTGTATGCCAAATTCAAGAAATGTGAGTTCTGGTTGAAGGAGGTGCAATTCTTAAGTCATGTAGTATCCTTAGAAGGAATTAAAGTGGATCCCAATAAGATTGAACTCATTGTAAAATGGAAAGCACCTAAAAGTGTTGTAGAAATCAAAAGTTTCTTGGGTTTAGCAGGGTACTACAGACGGTTAGTTAAAGACTACTTCAAGATCGCCGTACCTCTTACTAGTTTGACTAAGAAAGGAAAAAAAATTGTTTGGACTGACAAGTATGAAGAATGTTTCTAAACATTGAAGGCAAGACTAATATCGACTGCCGTCTTGACCATTCCGGTACCAGGACAGCCATTTACCTTATACACTGATGCTTCTGGGTTGGGTTTGGGATGTGTTCTCATGCAAGGAGAGCAAGTAATTGCGTATGCATCGAGACAACTGAAGGCACACGAGAAGAATTACCCTACTCATGACTTAGAGTTAGCAGCGGTGGTACATGCCATCAAGATATGGAGACATTACTTGTATGGAAAAAAATTTCAGATTAAGTCAGATCATAAGAGTCTCACCTATCTCTTTAATCAGAAGGAATTAAACATGATGTAGAGAAGATGGTTGGAGTTTCTAAAAGATTATTATTGTGATATCCAGTATCATCCAGGGAAGGCTAAAGTAGCTGCTGATGCACTAAGTCGAAAAGCGATAACAAAGCCTGAGGAAGAAGCTAGTATAAATACTGCCATGTGTATTGTGGCAAGAATATTTGATATTGACAATGAGCAATTCATTGTCGATCAATCGGGCGGTTAGAAAAATCTAGGATTGATTCATAAGTTTTTAAATATGTTTGCTACATTGAAGATTATTCCTGATTTATTGGACAAAGTAAAAACGGTAATCAAAATGGACCCATATCTGAGAACAGTATAGGAAGATTTGGAAAAGGGTAGGACTATTCCTAATTTCACTTTGGATTCCGAAAGGACGTTAAGGTACAAGGGAAGAGTGTGCATACCTGAAAGTGAAAATTTAGATATTAGAAACAAATTAATGAGAGAAGCCCACTCCACATCCTATTCAATACACATTGGGAGTACGAAGATGTACCATGATTTAAAGAAACTTTATTGGTGGAGAGAAATGAAAGCAGATGTATCTTGATATTTGTCTCAATGCCTAAATTGTCAACAAGTAAAGGTGAAAAGACAAAGACCAACAGGTCTATTACAACCGCTACCCGAACCAACATGGAAAGGGACTGTATTACGATGGACTTCGTTACTAGGTTATCATTGACTCCCAGATCGGTTGATGCGATCTGGGTAATTGTAGATCGATTTACCAAGACAACTTGTTTCATTGCTATACGACCTCAGTATACCCTGGAGTGGCTAGCTAAGTTGTATATGGATAATATTGTCAGATTACATGGAGTACCTGAAAGCATCGTATCTGACAGAGAGCCACGCTTTACCTCAAAGTTTTGGGAAGGATTACAAAAGGCTATGGATACAACATTGAAGTTCAATACTACATTTCATCCCCAAACCGATGGATAGTCGGAGCGCACCATTCAAATTTTAGAAGACATGCTCCGAGCTTGTGTTATTGATTTCAAAAGATCATGGGATGAGAAGTTACCATTAATCAAGTTCGCTTATAACAACAGCTATCAAGTTAATATACAGATGTCACCTTATGAGGCACTGTACAATAGAAAGTGTCGAACTCCTTTATTATGGAATGAAGTTAGAGAACGGAGGCTCTTAGGGGCTAAATTTATCGAAGAAACCTATAAAGTAGTCGACATAATCAAGTAAAGAATTAGGATAGCTCAGAATCGTCAGAAATAGTATGCAGATAGTCGACACTGAGACCTTGAGTTCATCGTGGGTGACAAGGTATTCTTGAAAATATCACCTATGCAAGGCTTAAAATGGTTCGAACAGAAAGAAAAGCTATGTCTGAGGTACATCGGGCCATATGAGATTCTGGCTAGACGTGGGAAGGTAGCGTATCAGTTAGCACTAACCACATCTATGTCGAATGTGCATGATGTATTTCATATTTCGTTGCTGAAGAAGTACATTCGAGTTCCAACACACGTCCTAACAGTGGATCCATCGGATTTGATTGAAGATTTGATGTTCGAAGTAGTACCTTTTAAAATCACTAGTCGAAAGGTTCAACGTCTTCGCAACCGATATATCTATTATGCTAAAGTTACTTGGAGAAGCCAAGATGTAGAAGAAATTACATGGGAAGAAGAGAATGATATGCAAAAGCAATATCCTCACCTATTCAACTCGGAAGGTATGTGTAAATTTTGAGGATGAAATTTATATAAGGGGGAGAGTTGTAAGACCTGCACTCTACTAATCCAGTCTTACCATGTCGTGTCAGGTATTTCTATCATGGTCGGATCGAGTGGACCAAGTGCGTTAAGAAACAACAAGGCTAGGTATGTAAATCGACCCAAAACCAGTTAATTGGAGTGTGTGGTCGCATACCTGAGCTGGTATGGTCGACCACACCTTAGGAAAGTGAGACCACTCAAAATTCAACATGTGGTCGCATATTTGGGACGTGTGGTGGAAGCATTCTGGACCATATGTGAAACCGCACGATGATGAGACTGACTCTGAATTTTGAAAATTTTCCTAATCTAAGGGATCTCTTTCCTAGTTGAGGGAGAACTCTATATGGAGGTTTTTTTCTCTATATAAAGGATGTCCCTTAGCCTCTATCATTCTTTTAAAAACTAAATTGTAACTCTAAACCTAAGAGAAAAAGAGAGAGAGAAAGAAAAGGAGAAAGAGATCTGAAGAGGCAAGCTGAGAGGAAAGGAATGATTTAGCTTGCTACAGGAGACCAACGTAAGAAATCACCTCTGTAGAAATAGATCACATAGTATAGGGTTTTTTCATTGTAAATTTAGATGTGGAATGAATGTAGAATCTCAAACATAAGACTCTATGGATAAAAACTCAAAAGAGATCCATGGAGAATAGGTCAAGGTGAATAACTTTGCAAAAATTATGAATTTAAGGCCATAGAACGATCATAGGAGGGACCTTAATGATAAACCAAGGAATCGACTCATGAAGGGATTAGATTGAGGATAAAAATCGATCAAAATTTTGTGTGGTCGCAACTATGGTCGACCACAGAGTGATAACATGATCGACCACACGCTCTTGGGAAGATCCCAAAGAAGGTATGATCACATATATGGTCCCATGATATGCGACCATATGTATCGACCACACGCCCTGCGGTCGCAAATGTTGAGACCACAGGTTCGATCACACCTATGACCACACAGTCTCAGGAGGTCTGTTTGATTCCAGGTTAGGTTTTCGACTACTATAACTTGATAACTTGAACCTAACTTAAAATTCATAAATTTCTTAAGTTCCAAATAGTTCAAAAATGATTTACAAGGCTTGGAGAAAATTGAACATCGTTACAAGGTGAGGGAACAAGACCTAAACTAATTGGATAATAACAAATTATCTTACTTTATTTGTCCAATGCAATGAATGTTTTTATGTTTGTATGCTTGTAATATACACCTCACATGTCATCTAATATTACTGTTATATTCTGCTCATGCATATTTATTTCTATTTATTTATAATATGATGATGATGATGATGCTAGGAGTACGCATGTGATTTTGTATGTGGTTAGTGTGTTGGATGCGAGTGGAGTATTAGGGGGAGGACGTGCCATTGTCACTAGACTCTAGCTCTATCTCTACTCAAGTCTTTTCTATTGACATCGTCGTATCGCCATTACCTTAGCAGAACTATTACATCATAGAGGGGAGGTAGTCTCGGACCGTATGGTCTCTGACTCTGTCGGGGGGCCTTAGCTCTATCTCTATGGACGTATTGATGGATGCTGGGGTGAGGCCTTTGATACATTTGGATGGAATTAGGATTGGTTAATTGCGAGTGCTTACATGTTGGGTATGGGTAGGGCAACAGGGGAAGTCTTAGTAATGTGTAATCCGAACACTTTAGCTCCATCTCTATTCCATGGTGGGTGCATGTGGGACGATAGTGATGTTTAATCCATTGGGAAGATTCACACAATCGTGTATAGAGGTGTGGTAGCCACCAATCCTTTCTATACCACAGTTGTAAACTTAAAATCAGACTAAAGATATGAATTGAATGCATGCATATGTTTCTGCATTATTTTGTTTGCTCATTGGGCCATGATGTGTGCTCACCCTTTCGATGTCGAATATTTTAGTTGATAATGCATGTCCTACTGTGAAAGATTTTATGAATACACTGACATATGGACACGTAGCAGCTATGGACGTGGAACTTATGGAGGAAGCACATGATCTGTCATGCGAGTGCAACCAATGTGTTTTTTTATTAGGTTAACTATTTTTAACTATTGGAACATGTAATTGATTATTTTATTTTATGTCTTGAGTCATTTGGGAATAACTAGATTTAATTATTTATTATCACTGTTAGATACTCAGTTCATTATCAATAAAGACTTTCGTTATTCATTTACTTACTTATTTATTTACTCTGATTATTGTTGTGGAGTGTATTCTGGTTTAACATGGTTGGCACTGCCTATATGAGATCCTGGTTTGAACCGTTGCTTCTCATGATAGTTCATCACACCACTAGTTAGTCCAGAATTGGGGTGTAACATACTTGGTGGTCGAAATTCGGTCAAGTCACAATGTCATCATAGGTCGGCCTAGCTTAGTGGTGTTGCGACCTTGCATCTCCATATTCCACTTGCTGTTGAAATTCCCAACTTTGTACGGAGAAGGACATTACAAAGTGGATTAAAATATTTCTCAGCACTGTTATGTGATCGACTTAGAAGAAAGTGAGAAGAAGTTAACTTAGAGCATAGTCATCAAAGATTTACGCGACAACCTGCATCAGGAGAAAAGCACACTTGTAGAAGAACTCAAAGAGGTATCCCCATTTCGGATGAACCGAAGAGGTATTTCCATATTGAATCATCTCTCCAAGGAAAGTAGAGGGAAGAGCTAATCACCTTCCTCAAAAGTAATCTAGATGACTTCGCATGGTCTGCATCGGATATGTTAGGCATCCCCAAAGACCTGATGGAGCATAAACTTGCAATTGACAAGTTGTTAAGACTTGTCCAGCAAAAGAAGTGGAACTTTACCCCCAGAATGTCTTCATCAAGGAAAAATTTGACAAGCTCTTAGTGGCAGGGTTCATTTAAGAAGTCAAATACCCTCAGTGGGTATTCAATGTTGTAATGGTGCCAAAATCCAATGAGAAGTGGTGTATCTGTATTGACTTCACGGACTTGACTAAAACGTGTCCTAAAGACTACTAAACCTTGCCTCAAATAGATAAACTAATCGATGCTACTGCAAGATATGAGATACTCACATTCATGATGCATCATCTAGATATAATCAAATTAAAATGCACGAACAAGACAAAGAGAGAATTGCTTTTATAACCAAAGATGGGTTGTACAGCAACACTTATGCCATCCGACTTGAGGAACGCTGGGGTAACCTATCAATGACTGTTAAACAAAAATTTGAGAACCAAATCGGTAGAAACATGGAGGTCTATATAGATGACTTCCTTGTTAAGAGCAAGAAGAGTTTAAGTCATACAAACGACTTGAAATAAGCATTCGGAGTATTCCGAACATACCAAATGAGACTGAATCCTGCAAAGTGTGCATTTGGAGTACACTCCAACAAGTTTCTAGGTTTTATGGTCTCCTAGAGGGGAATCAAAGCGAATCTAGTAAAGATAGAGACAATTCTACATATGAAAGCACCTACCAAACCAAAGAAGATTCATGAGTTAACTGGCCGAGTTGCAGCCATTGGTCGATTTATGTCCAAGTCTGGGGATCGTTGCTTACCCTCCTTCAAGACCTTAAAGGGGGGAAAAGAAATTTGAATAGACAAATGAGTGTCAGCAAGCTTTTAATGAGATGAAGAAGAACCTTACAACTCCTCTGGTACTAACTATGCCAGAGCTCGACGAACGATTACAACTCTATCTTGCGACTTCATCTACTGCAGTCAACGTGATTCTCCTAAAAGAGGTCAAGAAGAATTAACGACCAATCTATTATGTAAGCAAAGTGTTACTCGATGCCGAAGCCAAGTACAAATCGGTTGAAAAATTAGCTCTTTCCTTGGTAGTTGCTTTTAGAAAATTACAGCCATATTTCCAGGCCCATACAATAATAGTACTGTTAGATAAGCCCTTAAGAAGATTTTAGCCCGACCTAGTGAATTGGGCCATCGAACTTAGAAAGTTCAAAATCGACTTCCAACCAAGGACGTTGACCAAAGCTTAAGCTTTAGCTGACTTCATTATGAAAATGTCACTTGATGAAAGTGCAGAAGTTGACAAAAGCACAGAAGCAGGAATCTTTGAACAACCCAAGAAAATAGCTCAAAATACACCATCATCGAAGTAGGTCCTACATGTAGATGGATCTTTAATTCCCCAATAGTCAGGGGCAGGAGTAATACTTATAAGCTTTGAAGATTTCAAAGTTTATGTGGCTCTCAGGTTCGAGTTCGACCCAACAAATAATGTGGCAGAATATGAGGCCTTGTTAATAGGTTTATGGCTTGCTAAAAACCTTATGGTAAGGTGACTTGATATCTTTAGTGATTCACAAGTCATCGTACGCCAAGTAAAGGGTAAACATGAAGCAAAGCAAGAGCATCTCCAAGAGTATTTAGCAAAGGAAAAGTCGGCCCTATCCAACCTTGAAGACTAAGGCATTCAAAATGTTGACAAGAGGGATAACATAGAAGCGGATGCCTTATCCTAACTTCAAGCGGAAGACCTAACCGACTTAGAAAAATCTTTTTACATTGACGTATTGGCAAACCCAAGCTTAAGGGAGGAACCTGAGGTCCAGCTCTTAAGCGTGGACACAACTTGGATAGATCAAATCAAGTCATATTCAACATAAGGTATTCTCCCATAAGATCACAAAGAAAGGCGATGAATCCTAGTGAAGTCTAAGTACTACATTATGTTTGAAAAACTCCTATACAAGAAGTGAACATATACAGCCACTGCTACGGTGTCTTACCCCTAAAGAAGCTCAGTAGTGGTTGAAAAAGTACATGCAGGCATATGTGGCAGTCACTCAAGGGTAGAACATTAAGCCATAAAGTCCTAAGACAAGGGTACTATTGCCTACCATGATTGTAGATTGTGAGAAATTTGCTCATGAGTGTATATAATGCCAGAAGCACACAGAACTCAGCCACCTCCCCTCAACATAACTATAGTGATAACAAGTCTACTACCATTTGCAATTTGGGGTTTAAACATTGTTGGCCCATTCCCCTCATCTCGTTCAAAGAAGAATTATCTACTCGTTGCAGTAGATTACTTCTCAAAGTGGATAGAAGCCAAAGCAGTTACCTCTACTGATGCAAAGCATATGGAAAATTTCATTAGGCTCTACATTATCTACCGATTTAGAGTTCCACAGGTCTTCATCACTAACAACGAACCTTCATTCAATGGGAAGAAGTTCATAGCTCTCTGTAATGGTTTCAATATCAAGCATAGACTGATCTCAGTTTATCACCCAGAATCAAATGGTCAAACTGAAGCTGCGAACAAGGTGCTAGGACGTGCCTTGGCAAAAAGACTTGAAGGCATAAAAGGGTTGTAGTATGAAGAGTTACCAAGTGTGTTGTGGTCCTCCAAAACCACAAGCCCAATAGTGACAGGAGAGACACCCATCATGTTGGTGTATGGGGCAGAAGCTATCTTACCAGTGGAAGTCACCTTCCCAACTTACCGCAAATTCAATTACGATGCAGAAGTTTATTCAGAAAACATGCGAACCAATCTCAACTTGCTCCCAAAAATTTGTGAGAAGGCCGTGTTGGACATATTATCTTATGAGCAGAAGGTAGTGACATATTACAATTCACAAGTGAAAACTCATCAATTTTAGGTCGAGGACTTAGTTCCTCAGTGAGCAACCCTGTCTCAACCTTCTCAGCAAGGGAAGTTACAACCGAATTGGGAAAGGCCATATAGAATTGTCAGAGCAACTCGACCTGGGTCTTATCATCTATGTAAGTTGGATGGTACACCCATACCAAAGCCATGGCATATCAAAAATCTTTATAAATTCTATCATTAATGTAAAGTGGTTATTATTTAAATAAAATATACTTTACATTTGATCTTTTTTGTGTTCAAATATAACTCTATATCGCTCATGTCATTATAAAACGACTTGATCGATATGGGGGATACAACACGACTTCAATGCAATTTAAGTCACAAGACTTCACATTCAATGTATTTATACATTCAACATGAACTCACGGGGTATATGGTATAGCCCTGAGATACAACAATAAGACAAAAGTGCGATTTTAGAGATGGCAAAAAGCAAATTACGTAAAACTACTAACTACTCACGAAATTGAGGCAAAATTCTGTTTTTTAATTTAATGAACATAGATTGTTTACAAGATATTGGCAAGTCGCGTAAGGGACACTTTTCTAAAGAAGGATTCTAAGGAAGAAGTCAAATTACTGTTCAGAAGATTCAAGTCTTCAGGGACTACTTCGGAAGACTTCCCTTGGAATCAGCTTGTAAGCTCGAAGCTTTTTATGATAAAAATTTGTCCTAGCTTCTGTAGAAATGCGAAGGTGAGTTGCGACAATGATTTCCTGGTGAAGCTCATCAATATGCTTCTGCTTCCCTGCTACTTGATCTATATGAAGCATCTAATAGCTGCGATATTTCTCTCTATTCTTGTCTGCGACATCTTTAGCTTTGTCTATGGCCCTAAGTTTAGATTGTAACTCAGCCACTAGCTAGGTCAAAGCACCATGACAAGCATCTCATTCCGTCTCTATTTCAGTGATTTGGAGTTGTAACTTCTCAACTTTTTATGATCGTTCAGATGTACCTATTGTCTCCTTCGATTTAGTATGTTGGGAACGTTGGGCTTCTATTTGCGCAAGGAGATCAAATACAATCTCAGACTGTCCCCCTGCAAACTTTAACTTTTCCAACTTGCTTAAAGTAGCTTTCTTCTCCTTCTCTAATTTGGAGACTCGGGGACATAAAGCCTTAACATTTTTTGGCATGTTAAGTTCCTCTTTATACTCAGAGAGTTGAAGACGTAGCGCATCGATCTCAGTGGGCAAGTCACTCGTAGTGTTGGATTGCTAATTCCTCTTTGAGCTTATTCAAGGCCTCGGTTAAAGTTTTCTTCTCCGCTTCGGCTCTGGAAAGTTGGGATCTGAGGGATTCCACCGGAGGCGAAGAATTTGCTCTCTTTTATAAGCTCATTAGGTTGTGCACGTAGAGCTTCGATCTCAGCCAGGAGGTCAAAAACAATTTCGGCTTTTCTATCGGAGACTTTTCAATATCAACTGTTTTAACCGACCTATGCAACTCGATGGAAGCGGATCCAGTTTCCCACAAGTCTTGGGACTCTTCCCATGTTCTGGTCTTCATGAAAGAACTCTGTACAAGAACACGGTTGTTCCTAAGTCAGAACGAAGAAGTGCGAGAACTAAAGCATATGCAAAAGATAAGCACTTTTATTATTTGAAAGAAAGAAAGTCCCATACAAGAAGGGTTCAAGGAAGCCAAATTGAAAAAAAATAATAAATGAGGGAGTTGTTCACTGCTTGAGGAAACTAGCCCCACATCCATCTGTTAGCATCAAGGGTTCATCATACTTGCTTGGAAGATGGAGATTTCTCGTTGCCTTGCAACTAGGTCTCTACTCCAATATCAGAAGAAGGAGTTTCAACTTCATCATCAAAGTCAGGAGAAGTAGGCACGTCTACATCATTCCCGTAATCGAAGAAGTCAAAGTCAGGGATCTTCCCACGAATGTAGTTGTGCATGTCATGTACTATCTTCCTGTACATCACGTGTGCAATGTCAGTCCTGACTCTTTCGAATTCATCTGACTTGTGGATCAGATTTATCAACTCCTGAGAGCCCCTAAACTCAGCTACTACATCGTCAATTTTTCCCGGGATGCTCTCCTCAACTGCAAGCTTGGCCTCCAAGTCAGCCTTCTCTTTTCTCAAACCATCAACCTCTTTAAGAGCCTTGTCGGCCCTTTCCTTCTCTCGATTCACTTTCTCCCTCTCTGCCTTTGTCTTCTCTTCTTCCTTGCCACGTCCACATTCACCCTCTCATTCACAAGAGCAACCTCCGTAGTCTTCAAATTCTAACTCAGAGAATCGCATTGCAGGGCTGTCTCATGTCGGGCATTAACTAGAGCTTCTTCCCCATCAGTGATCTGGACTAAAGGATTAATGAGCTGAAAAGGGAACAACTCAGTTAGTGGAGTCAATAGTTGAGTCAAAGCAATGTTGCAGATGAAAAACAGCACTTACATTTGCAAAAGAGAGGTAGGCCATGTCACCTAACTCCTTGACAGTGCCGGAGCAAAAGGATCCCTTATCCCTGGGCAAACAAATTTCCTTGACAATGTCCCCTGTAACTCGTGGACGAGAGCACCATCCAGATGGGGACGTATAACTCATCTTCTTCAGAAGAGTCAAGTCAACTTGAAGAGGAGTAGAAATAGCAGGAGGAGGAACTTGGGGTTTAGAATCTGTTGCACCTTCCAACTCTTCTTTCAATTGCTCTTTGGCAGCATAGTAGTGCTCTTCCAGCTCGACATCCCTTGCTCTCTCCTCCAGAGTACTTGGTTGCAGGGTCAACTATTTTCGTCAAGCAGTTGAACTCTTCTAAGGAAGAGGCTTCAAATTACCATGTGAGGGGAAGTGTGGACTACAATTCCCTTGGTCGAAGAGACATCGGGTGCTATCTTTTGCTTCTTGGGGTTAGACTCAGTCATTTGCTTCCCCTTACACTTGACGGAACCAACGCTAACCTTGGGCTTCACCATTGTAGTCATCCAGAGAAAATGCAAGTCAGAATGCAAGTCAATCATAAAATAGGGAAAAAACTGCAAGGTTCAAACGACTTACCAGAGTCGGGGGGTTCATCACCAACCCATCTATCAATCTCCTCAAACTCATCACCTTCATCAGTCTGACTAACTTCCAGAGATGATTTAGCGTCAAGTCATGTGAAAGGATGGGAAAAAGCTACATTTAAAGGAAAAAAGATTGAGACTCTCGACCCTAATCTCTGGGAACTCATCATATTTGTCACCTCCACTTATGACTTTGGAGAAGTCGAAGAGGAAAAAATTATGGTCTGCCAACTCGTATTGGGTTACAGTAGTAAAGGTGGATTCAAGGCAGACCAGTTGGACTCAAGGTCATACAAAGATAGGTCAGGGCGCCTATTCAAGTCATTGGCACGGTGGAAGCTCCAGACGTTGCATACTAGCAGAGTAGCCCTGTCAACTCGGCTAACAAAGAAAAAGTCCCTATGCCATCCTAGAATTGAAGACCTTTTCGAACTCAAGACTTCAACAACATTTATTCTCCTATTAAAGTAGTACCAACCAGAAGGTACTTCCCAATGGGATTTCTTGATAACTACCTTATCCACAATTAGGCTAAATATTCTCCTAAAAAGGTTCACCAAAGCATCTCTATGTCAGCACTTGAAGAAGACAACAAATGCCATTAGCTGGCACCAGAAATTTGGAAGTAATTGGACTAGGGAAAGATTGTAGTACTTAAGAATGTGGACAATTTTGACTGGAAAATGGAGACAGAGACCATATACGAACCTCTCCTCATAGACACATATCTTGGTGAGACTAGGATTATGGGGGTTCGTGTCTACCGGTAAGCCGAAAAACTTACCGATCAGGAACAGAATACTTCCTTCTTAGACGATGCAATCTCACCTGGGCCATATCAGAATGGGCAGCATCGCAAGAAAACTCGTGCGATGATGGGCCAATTAGAACAGCAGCAGTCAAACTACTTTCGACCATTACCTCTGCCCTAAAAAGGTTGGCTCGCCTAACAGTCTCACTCAAGACAGCTATGGAAGGGACTCCTAAGGTTCTCATAGGCATATCTTGATCAAAGGAAGAAGAAGAAGAAAAAGAAGTAGAAGAAGACATGTTGAAAATATGAGAAAAAGTAAAAGGAACTTATTGATTATCTTTCGGAAATGAAAATCGACGGCTAGTTTGTTCCGAACGATTTTTTGCAGAAGAAGCTTGGAGAAATGGTGCTTGATGAGCAGTGCATTCCCCCTTTTATAGCAACACAAGGAGGACGACCCTTCTTACTCCATCGATTTGAAATCCGAAAATCATCATGAAAAGCTGTCAAATCAATTTAATGAAGAAGCACCTTTTTCGATTCCATGTAACAACCAACTTGACGAAGTTTACATTATAACCTACTTGAAGAAGTCATTCATACCTAACGAAAAAGTAATGTTTCCTTTCGAGCGTTACCTCGATTCTAGCGTCAGCATTACTTTACATATGGCATTACTCCAATGATTAATAGATCCCATGACGTCGCCTTAGATCTATACAGGATGCAAAATCTGGGATCCGATTCATGATTCATGCTCAAAAGGCAACCATCATTATGGTTCTCGATGCACAAGGCAGTTGTGTGTCGTTCAATTTCAAATCACAACTCGCTCACAACGAGATACTGAATACGACTTGCAAGCTAAGTTTCAACTTAGCTTAAGGGGCACCAAATATACAACTCAATATTGGGATTGCTTTCCCACATTTACCAACTTGGAAAAGCAAGGGCCAACTGTTAATAAAATATCTCATCTATCCATGATATGGTGCCACTTGGCCTGAAATCTAGGGCATCGTGACAAGTCGCGATGGCATCTGAGTTATGACACATGTCCAACACGTGTCAAGTTCTTGTTTATCCGGCAATTCCTTGCGGTTAGGAAGCTATGTTGGCCATGTGTTGTCATTGTTGGGAACTTGGTTGATGTGAGCAGTGTTGATGAGCTTACAGTGAGAGCAATGAGGAGAGAGAGTGTCTGTGGAGGAGAGATAGTGTTTGTGCAAGTGGCAGAGTTGAGGAAGCCTTTGGCATGTTCTACAATATTCTACAGCATCTAGAGAGTGATTGAGAAGGTATGCACCGAGTTGACTGGGCAACAACAGTTTCGACAGGTGACAGAATGTGTGTGGGCCCCACTGGTGATTTGGACAGTACCGACATAGGCAACATGCTGATAGAAAGATGAGAGAGAAAAAGGATAGAAAGTATGGGTCCAGAGTGGGTCCCATTTTTGGTTTGGCAAGAAGAGAGAGAGTGTGGATCCCACAGTGGGTTACACTAATGATGTGGCATGATGTGGCATCTCCCAAGTACTCCCTGAAGCAAGAAAAATAAGAGAAAATCAGAAGAGAGAGAATTTAAAGAGAGAGAAAGAGGAGACAGAAAATTATGGGCGGGACCCACTGTACATAGGTGGCATGCCACCATGGCAGCCAGCCTGGCCGAGGGCCAAGGCAGCCAGCCTGGCCGAGGGCCAAGGCAGCCAGCCAGCAGGCCAGCCGCATGGCACCACAGCACCATGGCCAGCAGGGCCAAGCCACAAGAAAGCACAGCAGCCAGCCGCAGCAAGGCAGCCCACCCACGCAAGAATGCCAGCCATGCTCGTCGCGCATGCTGGCTCGCAAGGCATGCGGCAAGCCATGCCGCAAGGCAGCAGGCCCGCAAGCCAATGCCGCAAGGCAGTAGGCCCGCGCGCACAACCCATGGCACATCCCGCACGCACACAAGGTGCTCGACAAAAGGTTAGGAGAGAGAGAGACCTCTCTACCGCTACAAGGGAATTTTCGGAAGTATAAATGTTCAAAGATCCAACATCGGCGGTCAAGAAGGTGCCACGATATTCAGATTCGAATCTGATGGTTACCAAACTGGCGGGCTAAAGTGTATCGCGAAGATCGCGTCAAGATTCAATCGCCACTTCCCTGATTGGCTGGATGTAAGTTAAATCCATGAGCCGCGTTGCATGAAGGAGGTCTTCTGATCCAGTGTGGTGCGCTCAGGGTACGACGGCGGCTCAGATCTCTATCCAATGGTCCTCATCAGCGCCGATCAAAACTAACGCAGATTGTGCTAATCGGAAGGCCCATATTGAATCCTGCCTTTTTCAGATTGATCCGGCGGCCGATATAGAAGATTCTCCCTCCGCCCAATCATAACTCGACAGCGCACTGATAGGCGGCGCTATTGTGTAGCGCGTTGCACGAAATGTTCTCCAAAAGATTCTATTTCTTATATTTTCACTGGCCGAAACTGTAACGGCCATATCTCGGCCATTCGGAGTCCAAATCGGACAATCCAAAGTGCTCCGAGCTCGTGTTCAAATTTGCTATCTATTGAGAATGATAAACCAGAGAAAAAAGATGATGAACAGTGTGGAGGCTCGGGTTTTTGGGGGAAAACCTTCTCTTGAAGGTATGTGAGTGTTCAATGCTTGTTTTTTGATTACTAACCTTCCATGGATTCAACTGGACTCTATTAAGATGTATTGAAGATCTTGTATGAGGGTTTGGGAGAAATAATTGTTGTTTGAAGCTTCAATGAGAGCTACAATGGCATTTGCTATGAATGAAAGCTTGGAGTGAAAGTATGCAATTAAACAGGAGCTGTGAGAGCTTGAATGTGCCTATGAAAAGCCAGAAGGCCATGTTGAGTTTGTGAAAACCCTAAGGGAGAAAAAGAAGGAAAGGCATGCACTCAAAGTATTTGTTAAAATGCCAAGGAAGAAAATGGAGACTGCAGTGAGCCGTTGGAAGTACTGAATGGTGTATTGATGTTTTGAAGAAAAGGGGGAAGTGAAATGGAAAGGGAGGCTAGGGTTTGGTGTTAGAATTGTTCATCAAAGATTCCAGTGGACCTGAGGTGTATGCCAGGCTTCACAAAGACATCCCAGAGTCCTCCCAGAGTACCAGAAAATGCCAGACAAGGGTTGTAAGCTTCTTAACCTTGTATGAATTAATTATTTATTTCTTGTACTCAATGTATGCTAGCTGTAGGTGATAAATCATGAATGCCTAGCTAGTGGGGATTAAATTGTAGGGCATTGATATAAGTCCAAAAACTATATTGTCTACTTCTCGGGGGTGCGGGTTAAGTGTTGTGTGTGCAGCGAGTGCTGAGCACTGGTACTTCGGTACCTGAATTATTGGCACATCTATGCCCTCCTGGTTTTATGCTGGGTAAACTGGGTGTATGTACTCCCTGCTGTGTAGTCAGCTAAAAGTTGAGTATTAAGTATATATAGAGCCTATAGGGCATTACTCCGTGGACTAGCCATCACATACTGTGGTGGTGAACCACGTATACCTCTGTGTTGTGGATGCCTTATAAATGTGATTATCTGTATATTGTGAAGTGCGTAGAATGGCCTGCAGGATGGGTATGCACAACATGGTATACCTAGCCACTTTGTGGTAGTGAGGTGGTTGTGCATACGACTGTGTATGTGACAATTATAGTCAGTGATAGTGTGGTTGTGCTTAGTGAGTAAAGCATCAGGTCAAAAGCAGTATTGGTCTTCAAGGAATTATTTGGGAAGAATTTTGAAGACACCGATTCACCCCCTCTCGGTGTCAACTTTGTGATCAACAATTGGTATCGGAGGACCGGGCTCGTGATGACTTAATCGCCGGCCGAGTGATCAGAGGACAGTCATGGCACTAGGTGAAGGTTTTTGCAAACCCCCACTTTTTGATGGAAATGAATTTGTGTTCTGGAAGTGGAGGATAGAAAGTTTTTTGGGGTCTCTTGGTTTTGATGTGTGGCAAGCAGTTAGTACTGGGAAGGTGGATACCGAGTATGACTCTACAACTAAAATGGAAATTAAGGATGGATTAGCAGATAGTGTGAGAGTCAGAGTCAGTGGATGTGAGACAGCGATAATACTATGGGACAGATTACAGACTCTATATGGAGATGAGTCTGCCTTTAAGGCTCATGCATCACCAGACATTGATTCCACTTCAGAGGTAGATAGTGGGAGTTCAGATGAGTGCTCTACCGTCGGATTAGAGGATCATGTTCCAGAAGTTGACTTGACTGGAGAGCTAAGAGAAGCTCAGTATGAGTTGAGACTTGAGAGGGAGAGACTTACAGTGACATCATGTGACCTTCATAGTGCAAATGAAACTATTTCAACTTTGAAGACACAAGTGAAGGACTCCAGCTTTGTTATTACAACCTTAGAGGCTCAGGTCATTAGCAGAGATGAGATGTGTAGAGCCTTTGAGAGAGAGATCACTACACTTAGAGCACAATTAATAGAGGAACAAGTGAGTCAGGTGTGCACCCCAACTGTGGTTGAGAAGATCACTAGATGTACAGCTCAGAGTGGAGATTATCAGAGGCCATCCACTATTAGTTCTGCTTCTACTTCAGAGCATGGTGAGACATCTAAGAGAACTACAGAGGTAGATATGAATAGACCACAAAGACAAAGTTCAAGCAAAGCACAGACCCAGAGCAGTAGACAGAGGAAGAGAGTGCAGAGACATAGTGATGTAAGACCTCTAGCACATCAGGCACAGTATAGAGTCATTCCCCAGCAGAGAGTGCAGAGATACAGTGATACAAGACCTTCAGCACACAAGGCACAATGTAAAGGTGTTCCACAACAGAGAGCTCAGACAGGGAATACAGGCAGTATGCAGAGTGATAGGGTTGTCAGAGTTTACCAGCAGAGACCGGTTGAGCAGAGTAGATGGAGCAGGTCCAGTCACCAGAAGCATAAACAACAGAAATACCAATAGAGGCACATAACACCTTACATTAGGCATAAACCTACACCCAGTTGGCATAGGCATTCTCTTGTGAGACAGTCACACTTTCATGGATATTGTCACAGATGCAATGGGTATGGGCATAGGAGTGTAAACTACACATCCAGATTTTGTGTTAGTGGTTATGCAAAGAAAACATCTATGTTACCCCAGATGAGGCCAGTTGAGTGTCTCAGATGTCATACACTTGGGCATTGGGCCAAGCGATGCAAGGCAGTGTTCACCCTCCAGCTTGCTCAAGCAGAGAGAGACTACCAATTCTCTAGAATAAAAAAAAAGGAGATGTTCAAGAAGCCAGTTCAGAAGGCAGGTTAGGAAGCAGTCTCAATTCAATGGTCAATCTCATGTGGCCTTGTATACGGTGTGGAGAAAGAAGACAACAGAGAAGTCTTCAGTTAGTGTGGATGGACAGAGGCAAAGGACAGTGGTTGAGCTCATTGATAGGCATTCCCAGAAGAGAGCATTTATAGAGAATCCCAAACAGAGGACCAAGGTAATTGGTCATGTAGTATGGAGAGAAAAGCACATTGAGGAGTGTGCAGCCGCTACCCCTACATCACCCAAGTTGGGTGTGAGAGGGAGCACACCTCCTTGGCACTAGGTGCACTGAGGTGCACATGGAGAGGGGGAGCTTACTATATGTTTATTTTTTCCCCTCAGATGGACTTCGTTGATGACAAAATAGTCCTTCATATTAGTGCTTGGAATCATCAGGTAATACTATATTATCCCTTGTGTTGATGTATTTTGGTTGAGCAGTCCACAAATGAGTAGTGTTATGTCAGTTTGAGGATAGAGTAGTCAGTGATGACACTAGAGTTGTATAGTTGTGTGAGTATGGCAGCTAAAGATATCTCTTTGCCTCAGCATGTTATCAGAGATAGTTGGTATAGTCATGCATGATAGTTTCAAAGTGTGGTTCTCTTTGCATTGATGATATGGGGAGTTATATTGTTCTTATTTGACTGCAAAGGAGTAGCACCTGATAGCTAATGTGTAATCACAGTTGAGTATTGTTGATATTTGTTTGGGACATATTCCTTGAGATATTCATTGTGTAGCATGAGCAATGATGGATGGATGAGGATTAGTGGAGCAATTAAGTTTTCAACTCATAGGACTGAGAAGATGCATATTGGCATTTCTATGTAGTTTGAATACTCATACTTATAGGATTGGGAAGATGCGTATGGGCACTCCTATAGGTGCTTGTATCCCACATTGGGAGAGATTGCTCAAGAGATGAAGTAGTGTGACAAGGAGCATGAAGTGACCTTCTATAGTACAGAATGTGAGATCAGAAAAATTGGAAATGGCAAGTTGGTAGCTTCAATGCAGAGATCCTCAGAAAATGTATAGACTTTGACAGAGTGTTGAAGTTCCTTCATGGTGTTTCTCACCAAGCATAGAGATGCTTGTGGTGAGGGGGAGTCCATTATATGTCAAGCCTTAGGTGGACTGCAAATGAGAGGATATTGTTGAGCTAAAGGGAGAGTAAGTTTGATGCGTCATACAGTGATGAACCTGGTTGGATACACTGCAACAAGCTATTTTTGTTTGCATCAGAATATCTTGGTTAAGTATGCATTATTTTCTATGATGGTACACCTTATGTCTGAATGCATGGGAAAGAAAGAAAAGTAACTGGTGATGTATGATAAGAACTTATGCAACAGGTATTGCAATGGTTATCTGTTATTCTCTTATGTGATTGATTTGTTAAATCATTTGTTTGAAGAGTGATAGCATGGACTTAGATGGAATTCATGTTACCTTCTTGTTACTATTGTCAAAGAGATGAGATTCATACGAGTGACAGCTTGTGTTCATCAGTTGCTACTATTGATTATAGTATTTGTGTTGTTAACGCTGGAAAGGAGCATTGTGATAGGGGGAGATCACAAAAATTTATAGATATGTGCACTCTATGGCTATGGTACACAGAATGGAAAATGAGTTGAGATGCATGGACTCAGGGGGAGTCATTGGTTGTCTTTCTGCTAAGACGAGATGTTGTGATGTCTTTGTAGCGATGGTGTTTGTAGAGAGCCCATAGGATTGGAAAGATGCGGTGGGCACTCCTATATGGTCGACCCCCTTTGTACTTGTTGTCAAAGGGGGAGAGAGCTTCATTGTGAAAAGTGAGTTGCCAACAATTCCAAAGGGGGAGATTGTTGGCCATGTGTTGTCATTGTTGGCAACTTGGCTGATGTGAGCAGTGTTGATGAGCTTACAGTGAGAGCAATGAGGAGAGAGAGTGTCTATAGAGGAGAGATAGTGTTTGTGCAAGTGGCAGAGTCGAGGAAGCCTTTGGCATGTTCTACAGTATTCTACAGCTTCTAGAGAGTGATTGAGAAGGTATGCACTGAGTTGTGGGCAACAACAGTTTCGACAGGTGACAGAATGTGTGTGGGCCCTACTGGTGATTTGGACAGTACCGACATAGGCAACATGCTGATAGAAAGATGAGAGAGAAAAAGGATAGAAAGTATGGGTCCAGAGTGGGTTCCATTCTTGGTTTGGCAAGAAGAGAGAGAGTGTGGATCCCACAGTGGGTTACACTGATGATGTGGCATGATGTGGCATCTCCCAAGTACTCCCTAAAGCAAGAAAAATAAGAGAAAATCAGAAGAGAGAGAATTTAAAGAGAGAGAAAGAAGAGAGAAAAAGAGGAGAGAGAAAATTGTGGGCGGGACCCACTGTACATAGGTGGCATGCCACCATGGCAGCCAGCCTGGCCGAGGGCCAAGGCAGCCCGGCCGAGGGGCCAAGGCAGCCAGCCCGAAGAGCGGCCGCATGGCACCACGGCACCATGGCCAGCGGGGCCATGCCACAAGCAAGCACGGCAGCCAGCCCGCAGCGACAAGCCACAGCAAGGCAGCCCACCCACGCAAGAAGGCCAGGCATGCTCGTCGCGCATGTTGGCTCGCAAGGCATGCGGCAAGCCATGCCGCAAGGCAGCAGGCCCGCAAGCCAATGCCGCAAGGCAGCAGGCCCACGCGCACAACCCATGGCACATCCCACACGCACACAAGGTGCTCGACAAAAGGTTAGGAGAGAGAGAGACCTCTCTGCCGCTACAGGGGCATTTTTGGAAGTATAAATGTTCATAGATCCAACATCGACGGTCAAGAAGGTGCCACGATATTCAGATTCGAATCTGATGGTTACCAAACTGGCGGGCTAAAGTGTATCGCGAAGATCGCGACAAGATTCAATCGCCACTTCCCTGATTGGCTGGATGTAAGTTAAATCCATGAGCCACGTTGCATGAAGGAGGTCTTCTGATCCAGTGTGGTGCACTCAGGGTACGACGACGGCTCAGATCTCTATCCAATGGTCCTCATCAGCGTCGATCAAGACTGACGCAGATTGTGCTAATCGGAAGGCCCATATTGAATCCTGCCTTTTCAGATTGATCCAGCGGCCGATATAGAAGATTCTCCCTCCGCCCAATCATAACTCGACAGCGCACTGACAGGCGGCGCTATTGTGTAGCGCGTTGCACGAAATGTTCTCCAAAAGATTTTATTTCTTATATTTTCACTGGCCGAAACTGTAACGGCCATATCTCGGCCATCCAGAGTCAAAATCGGACGATCCAAAGTGCTCCGAGCTCGTGTTCGAATTTTCTATCTAATGAGAACGATAAACAAGAGAAAAAAGACGATGAACAGTGTGGAGGCTCGGGTTTTTGGGCGAAAACCTTCTCTTGAAGGTATGTGAGTGTTCAATGCTTGTTTTTTGATTACTAACCTTCCATGGATTCAACTGGACTCTATTAAGATGTATTGAAGATCTTGTATGAGGGTTTGGGAGAAATAATTGTTGTTTGAAGCTTCAATGAGAGCTACAATGGCATTTGCTATGAATGAAAGCTTGGAGTGAAAGTATGCAATTAAACAGGAGCTGTGAGAACCTGAATGTGCCTATGAAAAGCCAGAAGGCCATGTTGAGTTTGTGAAAACCCTAAGGGAGAAAAATAAGGAAAGGCATGCACTCAAAGTGTTTGTTCAAATGGCAAGGAAGAAAATGGAGACTGCAGTGAGCCATTGGAAGTACTGAATGGTGTATTGATGTTTTGAAGAAAAGGGGGAAGTGAAATGGAAAGGGAAGCTAGGGTTTGGTGTTAGAATTGTTCATCAAAGATTCCAGTGGACCTGAGGTGTATGCCAGGCTTCACAGAGACATCCCAGAGTCCTCCCAGAGTACCAGAAAATGCCAGACAAGGGTTGTAAGCTTCTTAACCTTGTATGAATTAATTGTTTATTTCTTGTACTCAATGTATGCTAGCTGTAAGTGATAAATCATGAATGCCTGGCTAGTGGGGATTAAATTGTAGGGCATTGATATAAGTCCAAAAACTATATTGTCTACTTCCCGTGGGTGCGGGTTAAGTGTTGTGTGTGCAGCGAGTGCTGAGCACTGGTACTTCGGTACCTGAATTATTGGCACATCTGTGCCCTCCTGATTTTATGTTGGGTAAACTGGGTGTATGTACTCCCTGCTGTGTAGTCAGCTAAAAGTTGAGTATTGAGTATATACAGAGCCTATAGGGCATTACTCCATGGACTAGCCATCACATACTGTGGTGGTGAACCACGTATACCTATGTGTTGTGGATGCCTTGTAAATGTGATTATCTGTATATTGTGAAGTGCGTGGAATGGCCTGCAGGATGGGTATGCACAACATGGTAGACCTAGCCACTTTGTGGTAGTGAGGTGGTTGTGCATACGACTGTGTATGTGACAATTATAGTCAGTGATAGTTTGGTTGTGCTTAGTGAGTAAAGCATCAGATCAAAAGCAGTATTGGTCTTCAAGGAATTATTTGGGAAGAATTTTGAAGACACCGATTCACCCCCTCTCTCTCAGTGTCAACCTGTGATCAACAAGCTACTCTTCCAACATCCCTTTAATTGGTGACTGCATACCAAATCTAGTGGACCACGATCGTGGTAACCACCTCTAATCCCATCGTCGGATCTTCATCCACCGATGAGCCACTACCATAACGGTTTACTAACTATTTGCCACTATCTCCAGTACTTCGAGTCACTCCAATCAGTTGTTCAAAGGCTTATAAATACATCAGAGTTCAAAGGTAAAAAGACGATTCAACTTTTATCTAGTAATCCATTCAAAGACTCAAACCTTACCCCTTTCTTAAGAAGTGTTTTTTTATCACTTCTTTCTGTGTGATCTGGTAACTAACTTAAGCATCGCAGTGGCTTCTGGACTACCAAGTCCACCTCTCTGTTCTCTTTTTGCGTTGTGTCAGGACCTATTCCTATAAGTCATTTATAGTGAGGTGTAACTCGTTTATACTGCGGCCAGCTTCGAACAATCGTCAACAACTCGTTTACATCGCGGTTTTCACTATCGACATGGCACACAAGTCAACTAGACTAGTTTTTAGCATCAACAGTCGACTTATTTCTAATTTAATTTCCTCTTATATAGAAAAGAACCATATTTATAACAATTAGTTATTTTTTTATTTAAAGAATGGTTCAATTTTATTTGGTTTTGTTGGGTTATTTTAAATGTATTTTAATTCTTGAGATTTGTATACCTGATTTATATTCTTTTTTACCATATCATATAAATCGAATTCATGTCGAATTCATGTCGAAATTGTTGATTTATCATATCTTGACTTCATTGAATTATGATATTTAAGATTCATATATCGAATGTTGTCATTTTTTGCATTTGAGTTGTTATGTAGTTTTTTCTTCTACTTTGTTAAAATATTTGATTTAGCTTCTCTATGCATTTAAATTCTGATATAGTTTGCCTACAGTTTATAGTTGATTTTTGATTAAATACGGTTATATTCTATCATGCCAAATTTTTAGTTCTTCTATTATTGTGCAATATTACTAGCTTTACTTCTATCAATTGCTTGTGGTGGGGACGTACAGTGTGAGCACCCACTTATATTTTGTATGGGGGTTTGGGAAACACCAGATTTATGCAGGTGGTCACCCACTAACCATTACACTAGGACACAGGATCTAAGGATAGAATAGGACGATTCCCTCCTCCTCCAATGTATTCTCATTCACATAAATTTGTAATAATAATTTGGAATAAGATTTCCACTACACACACGGGTTCCCCGTGCCCCAAATTGTATGTAGTGGCTCTCTCAATATAATTTGTTTGAATAAACTTGAGACTCCAATAAGTCGTTTGTAGGAGAGATCCCTATCTCTTAAATTCCACGTACGATTCTGATCTCACCACCGCTGAAAATGGTGGCGCTGCAACCCTTGCAACCATGCACCCAAAGCAAAAAAATGAAGCCAAAATTGCATAGGAATCGCAAGCAAATTCGCCTCTGGAAAAAACGCTGCCCCCTAAAACTCCAAGATCTCAATCAAATAAATGCTTGGGAGTCAATTGCGTTAATAGATATTTTAAGTCGACCAACACTGGATTTTTCTTAATTGTTAAGTTTTGGACTTGCCAATACAAAATGATGAAACCAATTTGGATAGAACCAAATCAACCAATTGACACCCCTATGATTCTGTACAAACCATTGTTCTCCCCTTCTTTTGGGTCTGCTTGACGTTTCTTTCACAAGCCGCCAAACTAGAGATCCCCCTTTTTTTTGTTTGTGGCTGTTTTGAGGATGCTTGTAGGGTATTAAATAATATCAATTGTATTGACTTTAGTTTTCATAGGTAAGTATATGTATTAAATAGTGTTAAGAGGCAGTAGTTTGGGTAAACTCAAAACTCTTAAGATCACAAGATAAATTAAGAAGTGGTGATGAGAGTGAGTGCAGCTCACCTCCCTACAACCCTCTCACACCTTTAGAAATCATGGGTGTGGTGTGGGACCCACCTCTAGAGTGTGGAACCCACACTCATCAACAGTTCCCAAAGGTGTGAGGTGGTTGTCATCCGGGGATCGAGGTGAACCCAACTGTGTGTGAGACGAGGATAGACTTGCAATGACATGGGAAAGTGAAGTGATTTATATACATTGCACATACACACACAAGAATTTTTTTTTTTTTTTTTTTTTTTTTGCTAAAGATATATTCACAGACAAGATGATGACTACGTAACTCATCGAAAGTGCGAGTTGCATGACTGATATTAAGATGGTTCAACAATATCTTCATTGGTAAATTGGAAAGCACAATCCCATACGGAAGGAAAAAAATATCAGTGGAATCAAATGATAAATATTAAAAAAAAGATGAATCCTGGACCTCTGGACTTAAATAGTACAGTACATCAATTATTACTGGGTCATATAGCAAAATATGATGAGCAGAAAAAAAAAAGCATATAAAGGAACTCAATACATATAGCTGATAATTGATAAGAATATGGGAACGAGCAGGATCTTCAGCACTGATTCTGAATAATAATCACTGAAGGAGGAAAGATCTAAGAGTACTGATAAGCCTTCTTTTCTTCTTCGTTCATGAAAGACACGAGTGGGAAGGACTTTCCGACCCCCACGGATGTCTTGAAGGTCATCTTGTTGCCATCGATGCACATCTCCGCTACAGGAATCCACACGAACGCCTGTTTGGTCTTCACTCCGGTCATCTTCTTCATTCTCCCTTTTTCTACTATTGCGGTGGTCTCGACAGCATAGCTGGTCTTGCTGTTGGTTGGCACACTAAAGTGTTCATAGGCGGCCTTGCATTTCCACCACACAAACCCCGTGACTCTCACCCTTCCACATTCTACCAGCTCTCCCGTGGGAAGAACACCACTAGGGAATCCGATCTCTTTCATCAGTTCAGCTGAAAATCGATCACAGGCTTCCTTTCCGTACACAATTTCAGCCCCAGCTCTCTCGTCGGTAGCCATGTTGTATCAATTGATGGATTGGTCACCCCGTCCAAGTGCTAGAATGTTAAAAAGAATGAACTCTACTCTTCAACTGCTTGATGTTAAAGAGTTTAAGGTGTTTGTGATGAAGTCTGATTGAAATGCAAGGATATTTATAGAGTATGAAAATGCTAATTAAGAGACACAGACGGTGGTTTTTTAAGTCATCTTTGACATGCTATATAATATTTTATTCTATTGGAATCTTCCCTCGTTCCATACTTGACTGGGTCTCTCATGCTAGGACAGTCTCTGATCAGACCAATTTTGACCGGCCGCAAAGAATATGATATATAGGGGGCTAAGTCAATATAAATATGGAAGGGTGAGACTTGGTATATCTTTTCTTTTCTACTCATAATAATTGGACTTGATTTAGCAAAAAAAAAAAAAAAAAAAAAAAAAGTTGGACTTGGCATTTCCCTCGTTTAATCTTAATAATCTTAATATAACTCGGATGCAATATTCTATCAATATATGCATGAGGTGACCTTAAATTTAGGGCTGCAAACTTTGACCCAGACACCAGTTTACCCACCTTATCAGCCTAAGATTCTTAAAAATGGATTGGAATCGAATCGACCATCAATTTGACTGTAAAGGTGAAAATTCCAAGTTTCTAAGCCTTGTACCGGCCGGCCTCCTTTGAAAAGTAAAGGTGCATGGTAGATGATTATCCTATATGTAAACTAAATGAAGAATGTGTGTACCAAAATAAATAAAAATAAAAATAAAAAGCCTAAATAAGGAAGCTAATTCCAACCATAAACGACATGGATCTAGCGAAAGAAATAAGAGACTTGTTAACTAAGTTAGCAGTTGGAAACCGGGAAACACTCAAATGGGAAAGCTGCCCTGATTTCATTGCTTGGGAGGTGGTCTGGAATGTTTTTGGCAGACCCAGATTTCGGTTTTATTAATTTTTTTTAAGTAGTATCTTCTACTAGGCCCTGCTGATGGCAATGCCGAAAGTAAAGTTTACTAGAATTGAATTTGTAATTCTCTTACTTTTGTTTTCTTATTATATTCCAGAGCTAAGCTCAATCAATCAATCCTTCACAATCACCCCCTGCATAGGAAGAAGAAAAACAAATAAATAAAAACTCCTCTCCCACTTCATATTCAGAATTCGGTATATAGAAACAATTGAAATTCTTAAATTCTTAATGTAATAGCTACTAGGCCAAGAAACCTGACCGTTGGGCATCCTTGAAACCAGACTAATGTTTAGCTTGTGCACATCTCATGCATTGAGTTTTACACTATAAGCTGTTTTAATGTAGTATTTGTTTATGCATGGTCAAGATTAACTAATTAAGGTCCGAAAACCTTAATTCTACTTAGGTGATGGACGTACATAAAAACAATTAAAAACAACTCATGGATTGATAAGATGACCCTTTTTTGCTAGAAGCCCAAAAGAATTATATTAATGAAAAAAAAAGTACAAAATAAGCCTTAATAGGGTGTATACTATAAGGAGAGCCACCCTAGGCTAAGAAGATTACAAAAATCTAAACCAAGGCAAGTGTGATGCATCCCACACAGCCTCCCTAGCCACAAAATCTGGGCAACACTGCCAACTATAAGATCGCCTATAAGGAGCAACCTTTTTTGGCTAGCTTGTCCGACACTGTGTTTGATTCCCTGAAGCCATGAGTATAACGGACCTGGCATGTACCAAGTGCATTGGAAAGGGATCGTCATTCCTGAAAACAGTACCATTATGTAGATAAAAGACCTTAAAAATGTAAAGGGTGCATCTTATTCTAATCAAAGTGGTGACCCATTTTGTGGAGTGGTGGAGATTCCTTTGGATCATCTTCTGGATCGTTCCTGTTTGGATGACTCGTTTTCTCTCCAGCATCTACTTGCAATCCAAGGGTTGCTTCCCCTTATAGGAAGTCTTCTTATATGCAGCCGTTGGGCCATAATCTTTCTGTTCTAGTTGAGGGCCACCTACATACTCCTTTAGGTGCCCTCGGTTGATAAGTTGCTCAATTGCAAGGCACAATGCCCACCATTTGTTAGTGTCATGACCATGATCATGATCATGATGGAACTTGCAATACTTCTTGGTAGTTCTCTCGCTTGGATCTACTAACATCTTCGAAGGTGCTGGGAGTTCCAATTTTGTGTTCTTCAAGTTGTACATGATCTCGGTCAAGGGAGTGTTCGGTCAGGTGAACAAATCCCAGTCAAAATTGCTTTTGCCTGACTTCCCTTGGAAGCCATCTTTGCCCAACTTCTGCTTTTTTATTTGTTGCCATAATTGCCTGTTTTGCTACTTGTGGTTCAAATCTCTTCTTTTCTGAACCTGCTATGCCTTTCCCTTTCTACTTAACTAACTGAAGGGCTTCATTTGTTGCCACATACTTCTTACATCTGGCTCACAAGTCAACCAAATCGAGAGGTGTCTTTTGTAAATGGATCTCAGCAACTCGGGATCCGAAATTGCTCTCAAAAAAGTCGTATAGATCACTGCTTGATCTAAATTCATAATTTTGAGGACTTCATTATTGAATCGAGTTAGGAAGTCTTGAAGAGACTTGTCTGGCTTTTGTTTTATAGTCAACAAGATGACTACTATCTTCTTGGGTCCTATTTGGGTTTGGAAATGCTTGAAAAATCGATCACTAAGTTGATTGAAGTTTCGAATGAAACGAACTAGAAGGTTGTTAGACCAAAGTGAGCCAAGACCTTTCAGGTGAAGGGAAAAACTCGACATAAATTGGCATTAGAATAGCCATGGAGGAGCATAGTGGATGAAAAATTGTCAAGGTGGAGTTGAAGATCTGATGTCCAATTGTAGGGATCAATCTTGGGTAGGGTGAAATGTTTTGGAAGGGGAGTCCTCATGATTGGGGCTAATGCCATGTCGGCATTGTATTCTTTCTTTCTTGAGAGAGCAGAAGAGCCGCCCCCATTTTTCTCGACCTCACTCAGGCCAGTCTAGAGACTTTGCAACAAGTGCACTATGCTCCCTGACTGTGGTGGTATGCCAGACATTGGTAGTGTCTCATGTGGAATAGACTGTTGGGTTGTGGATGTTGGAGGGATGACTAGTGCAACTCCCTATACTGTTGTGGGCACCATTGCTTTTGCTACAACAACGGAGGTTGCTGCGACTGCATTCCTGCTGCAGCATTGGCTGTTGTTGTGGAGGCAGTCAACTCGGCTACAATTGTCTCTGCAATTAGTTTGTCTGTTGTAGCCTTTTCTGCTGCAAGTTGGTCAACAGCTACTCTTTCTACCTGGGCTACGTCCAAACACGCTTGGACACTTGCATGTATTGAGGTGGTTTCATGGGATCACTGGGGGGCTACTCTTTCCCCAAGCCTCTCATGAACCGACTACAGAGTTACTTGGTCCCCGAGTCTATCATGAATAGATTTCTCGATTTTGTCATGCACTGACACTCGATTTGATTTTGAGTGTTTATTTGAATTGCTGGTGGAGGATGTAGTGCTTCCCTCCTAGTGATGGACATGTGGAATGATGGGTTAGAGACTTGTTCCCTCTTCTTGCTTTAATGATGACTTTGGTGAGACCTTCCTAATGTATGGAACCATGAGGTCGGCTAGAATCTCTGACTTCATGACGTGATCGATATGGGTAAAGGGTAGCAACTTGGTTAGCTCGGTTTGCTCCTATGGACATAACCAATTTGGAGATTTCTGTTAATTAGGTGGCAAAGAGATTGAATTGCTCTTCAACCGCAACATAACTTGGAGGTAGAAGTTCCACCGATGATACGCCTGGAATAGGCAAGTTGTCAGTCACTGTTTTGTTTTGGACTTCACCCTAACTGGACTCTTATTCAGTCGGGATGCCTTCTTGCTGGAATGTATTCCTATTCAGAGTTTGAGTGATCACCGTTATTGTAGGATTTGAAAAGAAGTTGAAAGTTTGAGAAGAGTTGATTTGGGAAATGACTCAAACGGGCCCCTTGGTGGGCACCAAACTGTTGATGCTGAAAACTGGTATAACTAACTTGGAGGCCTTGTAAGTCGAGTTGTATACGGAATAACCAAGTTGTTAGTGATGTATCTAAGTTGACCACGTGGTAATCGACTTGTCTTCAGTTATTGCGAGTTGTAGATATGATCCTGAAATCAAAGTAAAACTCACGGGGAGGCGGATTGGGTAATCTGGTGGCCAATTCGATGGTTAAGTTAATTCTCAATACAAGTAGTATGAAGTATAAAGAAAATACTTCTTTGAGAGTGGGGTAAGGTTTGAGTATTTGGATAAAAAATTATCCGTCCATGTACCTTCATGCTTGTGAACATTTATAGGGGAGTCCGCATTATCTAGAAATGTTCGAATTACCCTTTTGTTGGTTGTAAAACAGGTGATAACTGTGTATTTGGCAATTCACCATTGGATTGCGATCCTATGATCATCACAGAAGTAGTTATCGACATACAGTCCTTTGTTCTTGGCCTATATGCGTAGAATAGGGAAATGTCTCCCACCAGAATTAAGAGACATCTTGTTTGAATTGTAGGCCGCCACGTGTATAGTACGTGGCGTGATACGGATGCCCCCAAATTCGGGGACACACATCGCCCCATCATTGGTGGACAGGATATAGTATTAATAGAACTGATTGTGTTAATAGATATTTAAGTCAACCAACACTGGACTTTTCTTAATTGTTTGGTTTTAGACTTGCCGGTACAAAATGGAAACTAATTTGGATAGAAATAAATCAAGCAATTGACACCCATATGCTAGTGTACAAACCATTGTTTTCCCCTCTTTTTGGGTCTGCTTAACGTTTCCTTCACAAGCCGCCACACTAGAGATCCCCCTCATTTTTTATTTTTTTTTTTTTTGGTGTGGCTTTTATGAGGACAGTTATAGAGTATTTTATAATAGGAAAAATTTCATATACACTGCAATAAGGATTGCTAACATCATTAACCACCCACAAGTTTGCAAAAACAACATCTACCACCCAAGATCTATGCACTGTTAATCAAAAAGCCCACTCTGCCCACAAATTCCTGTTAGTTGCTGATGTCAGCTGAAATGGAACCGTTGATGAACAATACTACCCTTTGAGCAGAGTTAAAAGATGATTTTACCCTCTCTCTTTTTTCAAATTTTAAGCTACTCCTAGAATCTCTAACCTCTTCTTCTTTGACGACGACGATTTCATCTTCTTTTCTGCATCTGTCATTGGAGTTTCGATATCTTCTAAACTTTTTCTCTAAAAAATCGATTTTAGCTCAGTTTTCCCATTATTCAAATACAATTCAACGTCAAGGTATCAAACACCAGTGAAATCGAGAATAGCATAGTTTACTCTTTACAATAAGGGTTTTTGGGATTTTCGATTGGATTCAATGGATTGCTCTAAGAAACTAAAAGAAGAAAGAAGAAATGTTCACGATCTTTAATAAGACAGGAAGCAATGGATTATGGTGTCATCTGAAGCAAGGATAAAGGAGAAAATAGGCAAAAAAATCCTCTCCTGCCCAACTGCCGCCGGCCAAGGGCGGGATTTCAGTCGGCCCACCTCCCCATGTATTGGTAGGCGGCCCGACTGATCCCCAGCCCTTGGATCAGCGGCAGGAACCTCCGGCCGCGAGAGAGGATTTCAGTCCAAAATAGCGTGAATAACTATCAGCGACAACCAAAAGCAACCAAAGATAAAGGAAAAGATATTGGAATCGTATCTCCAACATATCTATTCCAGCTGTTACATAGCTCCAAGTGATAGATTCTGTTATGAAGTTATGAAGTTGAGATAAAATAGGATTCTCTATTGCTATACGCTACATACACTTCACAAATCTCTATATAATATACATGATCTCTACACAACAAAGGTGAGAAAGTCATATTAATCTCTATAAAAAACGATGGCCAATTAAGGAAAACTGAAAGGATTGGAAAACAGGAGCCGCTCCTTCTTTGTTAGAATTCTCTATTAATGTATGTTACAAACAGTGGATTCTTCCTCCTTTTTGTTAAAATTTTTACCTCAGAAGAACTGAAATATCAAAAAACAGGGGCTCTACTCCTATTTTCGTCTAGGAGGTCATAGCTATATGGAAACAGATTATGCCGGTATAGTAAGAAGATCACGCCGGAATAGCCAGCCATGAACATCCTTAAACACCATCAGAGACAACTTCCCTGGTTGCATTACAGTACGACTCTTCAATTGATTCTCCTAGAGATAGAGACTAGATCGAGCTTAGATCGACCGGATTTTTCTAGGCTCAACTCAAAAGAGGCTTTTGATTTCTTGGTAAGTCGTTCTCAAATCCATAATATTGCTTATCCTAGCACTACAACGCTAGATCCGTTTCGTGTATGTGAAAAAGATGTGATTTTTGTTCGTCTTTCACTTTCTTGGATGTTGAGATGCTATTTATTTTGTTCTTTCTATACATGATCTCAAGCAGAAGATGAGGCAGCAAACAAAAAAACTGAAAGCCAAAGTTTAGAAACTTGATGTAGATCTCTCCAATTTTGTGTATCGGAGTTGCTGATTAAACAGAGGCGTTAGAGGTGAGAAGTTCGGTCGTCTTCTCAAGCCAAGCTTCCAACGATGGTAAAACAGAGAGTTGGAAACCAAACTCGAAGCTGCCCTGCAAGTTTCCCACAGAAATTTCAGAGGGTAGAAGATGACCAATCGAGCCCAGAGTGCCCTGATTATTTCTGGTGAATCCATGGAGATCTACGGCCGCGTAATGACGGAGACGAGTGTAAATAGAGGGGAGAATGATGACGAAGAGAGGAAAGGTCAAAATAGTAATTCTACTTAATTTTAAAAATTTTCAATTTATAATATGAAGGGTAAGATTGTATATTAACAATTTAAGTGATTTCTGTCAATTAAGTGGGTGCGATTGATGTTTTTCCAAACTTGTAAGTGGTAGATGATGTTAGCAATCCTTATTGGGGTGTATATGAAATTTTTGCTTTATAATATCATTGTAAAGACTTTAGTTTCATACTAATTATATGTGATTAAATAGTATTACAGGCTGAAGTTTGGATATGTAAGATTTTTTAGATCTCTTTTGGGTTTTTCCCATAGGATTTTTCATTAACCCTAACAAACACACCACACAGATTACTAGAATACAATGGTTATTGAAAAGAGATGATAAGACACATACCTCTTGCTGTAGATTGATTTTCGATAGTTTTCTTTGTTTTAATGCTTGGAATGTTTGGATCAAAGTCATCCACAGCTTGTCGGGATCCCTTGACCTTCTCTCTGCGTATGGGAACAGGAGTAGAAAATAATACCGTGGCTGTGGGGACTCTAACCATTGGTATTTATAATACCACCCTCAATCTTGGACCAGTCCCACAGTGGACCAGGTTGGTCCATCTCTAATCATACTTAAACCGGTCTACCTGTAACTAGACTCCTACTGAACCAACTAATCTTATAATTAATTTAGCCCATTAAATATCTTACAATCTTTCACTTGGGCTATATTAATTATAAATTCATCATTGATCTAATGTGGCTATGGAATCTAATTACACAAAAACCTTCCTTTACTTTGATCTAGTCATCAAGCCTACCAATGTAGAACAACAGCGAAAAGTACTCCTACACATCCGATGTACCCCCTTCTGTCAGTCACATACAAAGGTCTACTTAATGACATAAATCACTTTGAGATGAATACTTGAGTCCAATGATCGAATTACCACGATCCCATTACCTTAAAATCCTTATAGGTTAATGCACTTTGATATTATCCAACTTTATATAGGCAAACCGTCTCTAATTTGGACTAATATCATACTTTGGCTTACCACCTTCTTTGGCTAAATACCGCATTGTAATTTTGACATGTCTTAAATAATCAATAATACATACAAGCAATGAAATTAATGCTTACCTATAATCCTGCCCATTAAACCATAGACAACATAAACAATCACTGATAAATCATTAACTACCAGATCTCTACTAATCAAGCAGATCTAAAACTCCCACTGACTAAGAGAATCTAAAGACTCCCACAGCTATTACAAATTCCAAAAGAATATATAAACTAATAAAATTCCTTCATTTAAATTTAATATGAAATTTAGTTCTATCAAAACATGTCAAATAAATTTTTTTGAAATAAATAACTGAACTATAAATCAATAAATAAATATCCAAAAATACTCTAAAGACAACTATATTAAATGACATTATCATTTGGTGTCTTCTTTCTCTAGTGTCTCAGTTTCCTTATTCTTCTTCTCCAACCAAGTTTCTCTTGCCTTACACTCTCTCTTCATGTGCCCCTTCTTATGGCACCAGAAACATTCAACATCACTCATATCCCTATCATAAGGTTTTCCTTTCTTAAAGGAGTGTTTATCTTTTCTATAAGGTCATACCCCAACCTTTCCTTTACCCTTATCTTCTCTGGAATGATGACTAGTGACATTGACACTTTCAAATCTTTTCTTTAGTCTCATTTCTTCTTTAGTGCAAACAGAGATTAATTTGTTCATATCTCATTCTTCTTCCTGAGTATTATACGCCACTTGTATTTGGTAATACTCTTTAGGTAATGAGGATAACGCACAATGGATCACGAACTCATCGTTAACGTTTATTCTCATGCCTTTAATCTTCTCAGCAGTAGCAGCAAGCTCCATGAAATGATCTCTGACACTTCCATTACTATCAAACCTTGCATTAGTAAGCTTGTTCATCAAGGTGCTTCTCTGTCCTCTGTCAGAAAGCTCAAACTTCCCTTTGATCTCTTTTAAATATTCTTTGGCCATTTCCTTGGCTTGAACACCATCACGCTTGTTTTGAGGAATGACCTGCCTCATGAGTAGCATAAACTTTTTATTTGCTGCTATCCATCTTGTCATTTCTTCTTTCTCTTCTAGGATACTAGTATCAGTGATGGCAGCAGGTTTATTCTCTTTAAGTGTCATATCTAAGTCAATTAAACCTAGACTCGCTTCTAGTTGTTCATACCACCTTTTAAAACTCATCCTAGACAGGGAAAGAGTAGTAACTATCAAACCACCTGGCATAGTCACAGGGATGGACATCCTGGGAGATACAAACCATCATCACCATATGAGTTCAAGCAAAAATATCAAGTAATAGAAAATCATACGAAACTCATACAAACACATGCAATTGTATTTACTTTACTTTGTCCCAAATAAAAAGAAATAGGCATCAAAACCCTCTTCGGGACAACCATACTTAGATGAACCCATCAATGCATGAGCTTAAATACATATCAACCAGTAGAAATTTGATATATACACCATTTACTTGCACTAACTATATCAACCATTCATGCAAATAAATATCCTTTTTCCAAGAGTTAACCAACTACACATTCTCCTTTGAGATAAACTGTTGGCCTTTATGTTGTCATTATTGGCAACTTGACTGATGTGACAGTGTCTGTAAGCATATAGTCAAAGAAATGAGGAGAGAGAGTGTCAGTGTAGGAGAGAGAGTGTCAGTGCAATGGCAAAGATGGAGCAACTTTTCATGTGTGTTCTACAGTATTCTACATGTGTTTCAGATGACTTGCAATAAATTAAATGGGATTTTATACTGATTTTGATGTGAGAGAGTGTCTGTGGACCCCACTGGTGATGTGGCATAGTTTCTGTTGATGTGGTCGAGTTTCTAATGATGATGCAATGTTGCAACACCTAGAAGCATTACATGAAGAAAGAAGATGTAGAGAGAGAATGAGGATAGAGAAAGAGGAGAGAGAAAATATTGGTGGGTCCCACAGCAGGTTCATGGAAATCGTACAGTGGAAAGATGTAGAGTGTCGAGTTATCTTTGCAACGCAACTTGAATCATTCAATTCTGACGTCGGATGAGAGAGATATCATAATTTCCGTTAGACTGCTCGAAAAATTCATTAATACATTTGTTCAGGGGCATTTTGGGCAAGAAGAAATGTAAAAGATTCCAAATAGGCTGCTAAAATGAAGCCACGATGCTCAAATCCACTTTGAATGGCCCAGATCAAGGCGGGCTTGAGTGCATCGGAGTCGACGCGTCGAGATTCCATCGCGCGCCTTCGGATTGGTTGGATGCAGATTATTTTAATGCTCTCTATTGCATGGAGTACTAGCCTGATTCCGTGTGGCGCACGCACGGTACTACGCTGTGGTTGATCCAGATCTTGCGGTTGCGATTGAAGCTGATCGCGCTTGACGCGATTGATGCAGATCCAGCGGCTCACGTTGAATCTCATCTTTTTAAGGATGTCTGACGGCTGGTAGAGGAGATTCCACATCACCCAATCAGCGTTCGACAACACGCAGGAGCGGGCAGCGATTCCGTGTAGCGCAGGTGCACGGTATGCCTCCGAAAGATTCTGTTTTAAATTTTCTGATTGGCCGAACTTCAAACCACCATAACTTCTTCATTCGAGCTCCAAATCGGTCCGTTCAAGTTGCAATTTCCATATTTTTGGATGCTCTATACATTGGGCTCCATTGGGAGTCGAAAAAACCCTGAGAAAAATAAAAAATAGTGTTTTGAAGCTTAACAAAGGGTTTTTCTAGGGTTTCGTGCCTGTGGGAGTAATCAATCACCAACTACCTCTTCTCTGTGCATCAATGGAGTGCTAAATCCCTATGAGAGGTCAGTAGAGCTTTTATTTTTATATTCATGATGATTATGGGTTATGTGGAAGAGATTAGATACCTGTGAGCGAGGTGTGCTCTGTGAATCGATCTCTATCATCGTTGAAGACTGTTAGAGAGTACCTGAGGGCAGTGTGATGCTTCAGAGAGATTGTTGGTCATTCGAAAGCATTGTTTATGAGAGTCTCAATTCCTTATCTATTTATGCTTTCAATTGATTGTATGCTAGCGTAGGTGCAAATTGTTGAATACCTAGCTAGTGGGGGAAAATTGTAAGGCAAATTTATAAGCCTAAAAAATTTGTTATTTGCTTTCCGTGGGTGCGGGTTAAGCGTGGTGTGTAGCGTGTGCTGAACACTAGTACTTGATACCTACATTCCTGGCACATGTGTGCCCTCATAGTTTTATGCTGGGTAAATTGGATGTGTGTACTCCCTGCTGTGTAGATAGCAAAAAAAAGTGTATTGAGTATATACGGA
Organism: Protea cynaroides; assembly: GCA_028583415.1. NCBI lineage: Eukaryota > Viridiplantae > Streptophyta > Magnoliopsida > Proteales > Proteaceae > Protea > Protea cynaroides. The sequence goes on along the minus strand of CM053266.1, from coordinate 75,716,927 downwards.
GCCCGTTGGGCATTACTTCGTGGACTAGCCATCACACACTGTGTTGGTGAACCACGTATATCCTGTGTTGTGGACTGTCTTTATTTTTTCTATATATTTTGGAGTGAATGGAATGGCTTGCAGGATGAGTGTGCAAATCTGGTAGACCTGGCCACTGAGTGGTAGCGAGGTTGATTTACATACGCTTGTGTGTATATAAAAGAATATATCTCCATTAGCTCTGGGCAGCAGTAAATAATCAGGAAAAAGTTTCAGACACTGATTCACCCCCCCTCTCAGTGTCATATCAAGTTCATCAATTGATATCAGAGCTACAGGCTCAGTGACCGCTTAATCAGCAACTGAGAAGATCAGAATAACGATATGACACCAGGAGAAGGTTTTAACAGACCCCATTGTTCGATGGGACATAATTTGTATTTTAGAAGAGAATAATGGAGATCTACATTGGGTCTCTTGGGTTTGATGTATGGACTTCTATTGAGAATGACTACACTCCTCATGATACGAATGCTCCCACAGTAGTTGACAAGAAGAATTTTGAAAATAATAGAAAGGCTTTAAATGCTATTCAAGAGGGACTGACAAACAGTGAACTAGCTAAAGTCATGGACTACAAGACAGCAAAGGAGGTTTGGGATGGATTGATTAATATATATGAAGGAGACAAGAAGATCAAGACTGTCAAGCTGCAAACATTCAGAGGTCAGTTTGAAAACCTAAAGATGAATGAAGACGAGACCATTGATCAGTACATGAATAGAGTTAATGAAGTGGTTAATTCCATTAGAGGACTTGGTGATGACCTAAAATGTCATATTGTCTATCAGAAAATATTAAGGTCTCTTACTCCCAAATTTGAATCAAAAGTATCAGCTCTTGAAGAAACCAAGGATTTATAACAGGTGACTATTGATGAGATTCATGGAGCCTTAACAGCTTTTGAGATGAGAATAGATCCAGAAATCTCTGTTGATAAGCAAGTTGCCTTCAAAGCCATGAAGAAGATGAAAATTTCTAAAAATTCAGATGAAGAAGAAAGTGAAGATGAAGCCACAACTCACTTTACTAGAAAATTGAAGAAGGGTACAAGAAGGTACAAGAACAAACTCCCATTCAAGTACTTCAATTGTGGTAAGGTTGGACACTTTGTTGCAAAATGTCCAAAGAAGAATAAATTCGATAGTGATGATGAAGATGACAGCAATGACAGTTACAAGGCCAAGAGCTTCAAGAAGAACAAGCCTAAAAGGAAAAACTTTATTTCCATGAAGAATAGCGACACTTGATGACGACTCAGATGATGTTTCAGAGGGTGAGTCTAGTGAGGCTTTGTTCATGGTTTTCCTGGAAGAACGAGAAGAGAACAAAAATAAAAAATCAAGCTCAAGCAGTGACAAAGAAGGTGAAATAAATTTTGAAGTAGAGTTTCAAGCAGCTATGAAGGAACTTAACAAGGAACGGAAGAATAACAAGTTTGTCTCAAGAGAACTTAAAAAGCAGAAATAGTTGATTCAAGACTTGAGAGTTCAAGCTGTAGAGTCCAAGAAAATTATTGACAGTCTCAAGACTCAGCTTGAACAGGTATCTATAGACCACTCTACAGTAATGACTGAGAATGCAGGTTTGAAAGCTCAACTTGAAATACAAGCCTCTGTGATGAGTAAATTTGAAGAGCTTGAGAAAGAATTTATTCTGTTAAAAGTAAAGGTGACTGAGTATGAAAAAAAGAGCTTGAAAGACAACAAAAGTTGAATCAATCTGATGAGCCAAGAAACAATCCAGTCCACCCTAGTAGCTGCAAGCTAGATGGAATTATAAATTCTAACAGTGCCAACTCAAAGAAGAAAGGTCCCATATCTTTTGTGAAAGAGAATGGAAAGGGTAAAGCTCTTATGATTTATGTCGAAGAAGAAAATCAAGATCCTATTCCACAGACTATTAATGCAAGATAAGGTAAGAGAATAAAGCAGAGTAACTTCTATGGAAGAAATTATCCCAATGCACCACAGAGACAGATGAGGTACATGGCACCTTCTAGGCCAAAATCTTATTTTCAGGGATATTGTTATAAATGTAATGCTTATGGTCACAAGATAGCTACCTGCAAATTCAACATGAGAGAAGTCAGATTTGAAAGTAGAAAGTAGTTTTCTTCCCTTGAAGAAAATTTTGTTGAGTGCTACAATTGTCATAACTATGGGCATATTGCAAGAGAATGCAGAACAATTTTTTCATTCACGCCACCTCAGCACAAAGTGACACAACAAAGGGAGAATGGTCAAAGAAAAGTTAAGCAGAGAATGAACAAAAATACTCCACCAATTGTTAGAAAAGTGTGGAAAAAGAAAATCATTGCAGATTTTGTAGAAGGAAAAAGTGATGGTGTTGCATGCTTCGAGACAACATTCAAGACACAAGACAAGCCGTCTCCTTGGATACTTGACAGTGGATGCTCTAGTCACTTGACAGGTGACAAGAAAATGTTTCAGGAGCTTCAACAGTATGAGGGAGGTATAGTGAAGTTTGGAAATAATGAATGGGCCAAGGTAACTGGAAAGGGTTCTATCAGCATTAACAATGGAAAGGTAAAACTCCATGATGTGTTTTATGTGTCAGGACTCAAGCACAACGTTCTTAGCATCAGTCAGATTTGTGACAGAGGGCATGAAGTGATCTTCAATAAACAGGGATGTGAGATCAAAAGAGTTGACAGTGGCAAGATTGTGGCTTCAGGACAGAGAACCTCAAGGAATTTATATACTCTGACAGAGAGTATCGAAGATTCATGCATGACCATGCTCACCAAGCAGTGAGGTGCTTGGAGTGAGGGGAGCAGTGTGTATTTGCTATATCCTTTTGCTCCCGATGATAGACTCAGGGGGATTCCTATGGTATTTATGTGTTGAGTGGTGTATGCATATGTTTGTTATCCTTCATCTCCTTATGTTGGACTTAGGGGGAGTCTGACGATGTTTTTATGTGTTGATATAATGGTTTATTTTTTTTTTTTTGGACCCATAGGATTGGAAAGATGTGGTGGGCACTCCTATGTGGCATGCCCCTTTTGTATTTGTTGTCAAAGGGGGAGAAAAAGTAAATGTGCAGAATGAGTTTCCAATAATTCCAAAAAGGAAGATTGTTGGCCTTTATGTTGTCATTGTTGACAACTTGACTGATGTGACAGTGTCTATAAGCATATAGCAAAGAAATGAGGAGAGAGAGTGTCAGTGTAGGAGAGAGAGTGTTAGTGCAATGGCAAAGATGGAGCAACTTTGCATGTGTGTTCTATAGTGTTCTACATGTGTTTCAGATGACTTACAATGAGTTAAATGAGATTCTACACTAATTTTGATGTGAGAGAGTGCCTGTGGACCCCACTGGTGATGTGACACAGTTTCTGATGATGTGGCCGAATTTCTAATGATGAGGCAATGTTGCAACACCTTGAAGCATTACATGAACAAAGAAGATGTAGAGAGAGAATGAGGAGAGAGAAAGAGGAGAGAGAAAATTTTGGTGGGTCCCGTAGCAGGTTCATGGAAATCCTACAGTGGAAAGATGTAGAGCGCCGAGTTATCTTTCCAACGCAACTTGAATCACTCAATTCTGACGTCGGATGAGAGAGATATCGCAGTTTCCGTTAGATCGCTCGAAAAAGTCATTAATACATTTGTTCAGGGGCATTTTGGGCAAGAAGAAATGTAAAAGATTCCAAATCGGCTGCTAAAATGAAGCCACGATGCTCAAATCCACTTTGGATGGCCCAGATCAAGGCGGGCTTGAGTGCATTGGAGCCGATGCGTTGAGATTCCATTGCGCGGCTTCGGATTGGTTGGATGCAGATTATTATAATGCTCTCTGTTGCATGGAGTACTAGCCTAATTCCGTGTGGCGCACTCGCGGTACTACGCCGCGGTAGATCCAGATCTTGCGGTTGCGATTGAAGCCGATCGCGCTTGACGCAATTGATGCAGATCCAGCGGCTTACGTTGAATCCTGCCTTTTTAAGGTTATCCGACGGCTGGTAGAGGAGATTCCACATCACCCAATCAGCGTTCGACAACACGCAGGAGCGGGCAGCGATTTCGTGTAGCGCAGGTGCACGGTATGCCTCCGAAAGATTCTGTTTTGAATTTTCTGATTGGTCGAACTTCAAACCACCATAACTTCTTTATCCGAGCTCCAAATCGGTCCGTTCAAGTTGCAGTTTCCATATTTTTGGGTGCCCTATACATTGGGCACTGTTGGGAGTCGAAAAAACCCTGAGAAAAATCAAAAATAGGATTTTGAAGCTTAACAAAGGGTTTTTCTAGGGTTTTGTGCCTGTGGGAGTGATCAATCACCAACTACCTCTTCTCTATGCATCAATGGAGTGCTAAATCCCTATGAGAGGTCAGTAGAGCTTTTATTTTTATATTCATGGTGATTACGGGTTATGTGGAAGAGATTAGAAGCCTGTGAGCGAGGTGTGCTCTGTGAATCGATCTCTATCATCGTTGAAGACTGTTAGAGAGTACCTGAGGGCAGTGTGATGCTTCAGAGAGATTGTTGGCCATTCGAAAGCATTGTTTATGTGATTATCAATTCCTTATCTATTTATGCTTTCAATTTATTGTATGCTAGCGTAGGTGCAAATTGTTGAATACCTAGCTAGTGGGGGAAAATTGTAAGGCAAATTTATAAGCCTAAAAAATTTGTTACTTGCTTCCCGTGGGTGCGGGTTAAGCGTGGTGTGCAGCGTGTGCTGAACACTGGTACTTGATATCACACACTGTGTTGGTGAACCACGTATATCCTGTATTGTGGACTGTCTTTATTTTTTTATATATTTTGGAGTGCATGGAATGACTTGCAAGATAGGTGTGCAAATCTGGTAGACCTGGCCACTGAGTGGTAGCAAGGTAGATTTGCATACACTTGTATGTGTATAAAAGAATATATCTCCATCAGCTCTGGGCAGCAATAACTAATCAGGAAAAAGTTTCTGACACTGATTCACCCCCCCCCTCTCAGTGTCATATCAAGTTCATTATTAACATGCAGTGGTCTTCCCAGTTTCTATGTAGTGACTATGAAAGAATAATGACTCTTGAAAATCCCACCACCTTTGGGTTAATGAGACCCCCTAAAGTCAAAACCCTTTCAACTCATGTGCATGAACATACCTTTAACTTTGACAATGCTACCTTTGGGTTAACACTGTCTTTTCTCAACTACTTTTCACACCATGGAGAACAGTGTATTAAAAATATATCCTTTATTGTATATGTAAATACACAAATTTGGGGTTTGAGGATCAACATGTTGGAATTGAGTGTACCACTTTGATGGATTTCACTCAATCTTCACATGACACCCACAAACCTTAATTTGATCAAAACTTGACAATGTCATCTTTGAGTGTACATCGCCCTTACAAAAGCATTTACTTGTACATAAACTTTGAATTTGAAGACATCATGATGAAACTAGGTGTACCACTTTGGTGGTTTCCATCCAATTCCACAATGATATCCCCAAACCCTACTTTACAGCACATTGTGGGTCAATAAATAAAATCTCATGCACACATAACTTTCTACATGCATCTGGTACAAAAATAACTGATAAACAAACAGAAAATTGTAAATCGGACTAATTTGAGACACCTTTTAATCAAAAATAAATTTCTCAAATCATCAAACTGTGTCAAATTATGTACCAAACAGTAGAGCATGAAAATACGAACACAACGCAAAAAACCGCATCAAAATCCGACGCTCCTAGCGCCCACAATCGTCGATCAAAGTCGGCACTTGCATTCTTGCATCCTGAACCGGTTCCGGGTGGTTCATCCTGGGTCGGTTCTGTCTGGCCGGGTTCGATTTTGGGCGGACCGAACCCACAAATTAAAACCCTTTTTTTTAATGCTTTGGCCCAGACCAAACCAAATGGTCTGGCCTTTAAACCGAACCGCAAACCAGAGGTTCAACCTCCGGCCCAACAACCCACCCACTCTCGAGCCCACGTTCCGGGTCGTTGGATCGGGTCCTCAGGTCAAAAGTTCGAGCTAGCGTCCGGGTTCCCTGGTCAAATATTTGGGTCCATTGGTCGGGTTACCGGGTCAAATATTCGGACTCATGGATCAGTATCGGGTCGCACGTGCAAATCACACGTGCACCTTGAGTCGGGTTCACGGGTCCCGTTGGGCTTGACCGGACTGGTTTGGGCCCTGGTTTGGTCCCGAATTGGCCCAGATCAGCTCGGTCCAGTACGGGGCTGACCAGGTGACGTCAGCCCTACCTTTTCCTTTTTTTTTATTGCCGCCGGCGTGTGGATCTCACGCGCTTTTCCAGGCGGCGCGTGAGAGCGCTTCAGGAAACTTTCGACGACCAACCTTATGTCGCCGATTCCATCTCTCCGAGACCTACATTCCTATATAATTTATTTTACTTTTAACGGCCAGAAAAAATTTTTTGAGGGTCCAAATCCTAGAAAAAGTTCATATGAAAAATTTGAGAGAAAAATCTCTCCCTTTTCCAATCTAATCAAACATGAAATTTTTACAATGCTTTCCCATCGATCCTAGATCTGTGTAGGTGGCTCTGATACCACTGTAAGATTTTTTAGATCTCCTTTGGGTTTTTCCCATGGGATTTCTCATGAATCGTAACGAACACATACCACACAGATTATTAGAATACAATGGGTATTGAAAAGAGATGATAAGCTCTTGCTGTAGATTGATTTTCGATCGTTTCTTTGCTTTAATGCTTGGAATGCTTGGATCAGAGTCTTCCATAGCCTGTCGGGATCTCTTGACCTTCTCTCTGCTTATGGGAACAGGAGAAGAAAATAACACCGTGGCTGCGGGGACTCTAACCATTGGTATTTATAATACCGCCCCCAACCCTGGACCAGTCCCACCGTGGACCAGGTTGGTCCATCTCTAATCATACTTAAACTGGTCTACCTATAACTAGACTTCCACTAAACCAACTAATCTTATAATTAATTTAGCTCATAAAATATCTTACAGGATAAACTCAGAACTCCTAAGATAACAGTACAAGATAAGAGGTGGTGATGGAGAGTGAGTGCAGCTTACCTCCCCATTTAGTAATCATCCCACACCTTTGAGAGTAGTGGATATGATATGGGACCACCTTTGGAGTGTTGAACCCACATCTATCAATGGCTCCCAAGGGTTTGGGTGATTACTACATGGGGAGGCGAACCGGACTCTATGAGACGCGGATTGAGTTGCAATGGTTAGGGAAAGTGAAGTGATATGTACATATGGTACACACAGGAGGCTTTTTTTTTCCGCTAAACATCAGGTTTATATATATATATATATATATATATATATATATATATATATATATATATATATATATATATATATATATATATATATATATATATATATCGGGTGTATATTCGGTCATACACACAAGATAATGACTACATAACTTATCGAAAGTGTGAGTTGCGTGACTGATCTTAAGATGGTTCAACAATAGCTTGGTTTATAATCTGAAGAGCACAATCCCAAAAAATATGAGTGGAAACCTGGACCTCTGGTCTTAAATAGTACGGTACATCAATTATTACAGGGTCATATAGAAAAGTATAATGAACGGAAAAAAAAAAAAGGCACATAAAAGAACACAATACATATAGCTGATAATTGATAAGAATATGGGAACGAGCAGGATCTTCACCACTGATTCTGAATAGTAACCACTGAATGAGGGAAGATCTAAGAGTATTGATAAGCCTTTTTTTCTTCTTCGTTCATAAAAGACACAAGTGGAAAGGATTTTCCGACCCCCATGGATGTCTTGAAGGTGATCTTGTTGCCATCGATGGACATCTCCGCTACAAGAATCCACACGAATGCCTGCTTGGTCTTCACTCCAGTCATCTTCTTCATTCTCCCTTTCTCCACGTATGCCGTGGTCTCGGCAGCATAACTGGTCTTGCTATTGGTTTGCACACTGAAGTGTTCATAGGCGGCCTTGCATTTCCACCACACAAAACCCGTGGCTCTCACCCTTCCGCATTCTACTAGTTCTCCCGTGGGAAGAACACCACTAGGGAATCCGATCTCTTTCATTAGCTCCGCTGAAAATCGATCACAGGCTTCCTTTCCGTACACAATTTCAGCCCCAGCTCTCTCATCGGTAGCCATGTTGGATCAATTGATCGATTGGTCACCCCCGCCAAGTGACAGAATGTTAAAAGAATGGAGGATTTCTTGCTCTTTTAACTGCTTATTTATGTTAAAGAGTTAAGGTGTTTGTGATGAAGTCTGATTGAAATGCAAGGATATTTATAGAGTATGAAAATGCTAATGAATAGAGACAGACGGTGCTTTTAGTCATCTTTGACATGTTATATACTATTTTATTTTATTGACATCTTCCCACCTCCCATACTTGACTAGGTCTCATGCTAGGCAGTCTCTGACCAGGCCAATGTTGACGAGTGAGACTTCGCATTTGTTTTCTTTTCTTCTCATAATAATTGGAATTGGCATTTCCTTCGTCTAATCTTAATATAAGTCGGATGCAATATTCTATCAAAATATGCATCCAACCCCATTACCCACCTTTGACCCGGATACTGTTTACCCACCTTACCAGCCTATGATTTTAAAAAACCGATTGGAGTCGGCCGAATCGACCCATTCGACTAGTAATCAACTGACACCGATCTCTATTAACCCCAATTCTTTACTTTTTGAGTTCGACCAAGTGAAGACTGTGTCTAACTGATTATCAAATGCCATTAGGACCATTGGAATCGAGACCAATGAAGAACAATTCCGTAAAAATTCCGAGTTTTTGAATCTTGCACCGGCCAGCCACTTATGAAAGGTAAAGTTGCATAAGATTATCCTACATGTAAGCTAAATGAGAAGGGTATAACGCCAGCAATAAATGACATGGATGCAGTGAAATAAATAAACGAATTTAGTTCGAGAGCTAAGCTCTATCAAACAACCATTAACAATCCCTTTAGTTTTTTCGCTAGAGGTCAACAAATAGATTGCTTTGTTCAGTTGCAAGAGGAATGGAAGGAAAGGAATGTGAAATTTTATAACTTTATATGAAAATTTTTATAGATGTAACATAATGGCTGTGTTTGGTTGCAAGGGGAATTGAAGTGAAGGGAAGTGAAGTTTTTTAACTTCAACAGAAAATTTTCGTAATGATTACAACTTATGCTATTACATTGCAATGTAACTAATTCTAAATCATTCCATATTTAGTTATAATTTACATTTCACTTTGCATTCAAATTCTTTGCATTTAAAAAGTAAAATAAATTTTACATATTCTTAGTATCGTTACTAAATATGTTAAGGAATTTAGGTAGTTTATACAATAAGTTTTCTTTTTTAAGTATAAAACTTTCCCTTCCTTTCCTTTTCCTTCAATTCCCTTTGCAATCAAACATAGTCAATATGATTGTATAAGTTACTTAAATTTCTTAACATATTTAGTAATGATACTCACGAGATGTAAAATTAATAACTAAATATAAAATAATTTAGAATTAGTTATAATAATATGATAGCATGTGCTGTAATCATTACAATAGTGAAACATTACAATAGTGAAACTAAAGAAAACAAGAAACTCTAGTGCTCCTGCCTTCCCTTCTTCCCTCCCTGCCCTTACATTCGATATATTGAAACAATTAAAATTCTTAATGTAATAGTCATTAATCTCCGGTTGGGCATCCTTGAAGCTGGACTAATGTTTAGCTTGGGCTGGTGCACATCTCATGCACTAAATATTATACAATAAGATGTTTTAATGTCGTGAACTTATTCTACCAAAAAAAAAAAAAAAAAAAACTTATTTAATGTAGGGTTAAGATTAAACATTAATTGAGCTCCAAAAACCATAATCTTACATGGGTGATGGACCTACATAAAAATAATTAAAAACAAATTATGGATTGGTAGATGACCCATTATGTAGATATATAGAAGACCTTAAAAATGTAAATGTATTGAGTTCTCTCATTTTTTTATTCTCAAAATTTTTTTAAGTTTATGATAAGAAATTATTTTAAAACAATATAAATGTGATTTACCAATTTTTTTTGTTTTCAAAGCCCTTACATTGTAATGCACGGTTTCTTAATACATGTAGGAAATGTTAGGATTTACCTTCATTGAAAGAAGAAGTATATTCATTTTCACAAACTTTAATTACAAAAAATTTTTCCCTAATCTAAAATCTTAAATTTAATCACAATTACAAATATGACAGCATTAAATAAAGTTAAAATGATGACTCTCAAAGTAGATTTTTATAGAAGTTTTAAAGATCAGCAATGTTGTATAGAATTGAATGCTGGGTAGCAATAAAATACAATTCATTAACAAAATAAATTAATGTAGTTGATAAGGATGATGTGATAGATGAACGATCACTACAAGAATGAGGGTCTATGGCGGCATTTTTATAGCGGCGTTTCTTGTTAAACGCAGCTATTGATTGTAATAGCGGTGTTTTCTATAAAACGGCATCGTAGGGAGGGTACACAGCGGCGTTTGCTATAAAACGCCGTTGTAGGGAGGTATACAGCGGTGTTTGTTAAGAAACGCCTTTGTAGGAGCAATATAAAATGGCGTTTCTTAAGAAACGCCGTCGTAGGTTTGTTATGAAATGCCGTCGTGAGAGGTGTACAAAGCGGCGTTTGTTGTAAAATGCCGTCATAGGAGATATAAAAAGAGGGGTTTGCTAAGAAACACCGTCATAGGGTCCTTCCAATTCCAGCTTTTGATCAGATGCTCAGCAGCGGTTCCTAGGAAATGCAGGTATGGAACAAATACCCACGAAGCAATATTTTTATCTTCGCACCCTTCCTCCCTGCGCCTTAATTGATTTTCACCTTGCCTCTTAGATTTCCTCCTTCTTCATTGAAAATTGCCCTAACTGAATCTCTCTCTCAATTTTTCTCTCTCCTTTTCACTCAATGATTCTCTTCTCTCTCAATCGATTTTTCTCCTTCTCTCCTTTTCTCTCAATCAAGTCACCCCAGTCCCCGCCCCTAACTGAATCTCTTTGTTTCTTCTCTTTTCTCTCCTTCTCTCTTTGTTTCTCCGGCTCTTTTCTCATGACTAGTTCTTCCAACTCTCTCAATCGATAATTTGTTTTTTTCATTTTCTATCTATTTTTAATTGTATTTTTACTCTCGGGCAAATTTTGTTCTTTCATTTTCTAATTTTTTGATTATATCATCTATAGCCAAGGTTCGGGAACTCTTTGTGTACTAGATCAGCGAAAGAGATCGTGGAAGTCCACCAATCCTACGCCTAAGCTATAAACAGGAGAACTCACTGGGCGATCTCGTCCCTTTTACAAACAAGGCAAGCTGATTATTTTATTTTCTTGTTAGTTCTGCTCCATCCCTTAGGTTTTTTTTTCAGTTTCAGATTGGTTAGTATCAATAGATTTGGACATGGTTTTATCAAAAACTGATTCTAAACCTTACCTTTAGAGGGCTCTAGTTCCTCTCTCTGTTTTCCCCATTAGTCCTTCTGCAGTGACTGTAGAATATCTTGAGCCGTAGGATAGGAAGTCTACGAAGCGGGTTTCTTAGGAAATGCAGGCTTAGTTGTCTAGAAAATTGCATTTGTCTAGAAAACGCCATCGTAGGAAGCATTCCATTTCCGCGCTGTAGGATATAATTAACGATATGATGAGTTATGACTACGTTGGACTTGGATCGTCTCCAGTTTGTTCAGTTTGTCCAGCCGCGAATGGACGGACTGGAATCAAAGGACACGCCTACCAATACATTGGGGGGGCGTGTCTTGTGATTCCAGTCCATCCGATCGCGACTGGACGACTAGACGGACTGGAGACAATCTTTTTCCTACTACGTTTGCTAGGTAACGCAGAAAATGAATTTTAGTATACTATATTCATTGTTGCGTTTGCTAAAACGCCGGTACGGATCGAAAACCCACGACCCCATTACGTTTCCCTTCGTGCCCTATTCTTCTCTCAGTTTCCTTTGTCTTCACTTTCGCCTCTTTATCAATTCTCATCTTCACTTCTCAGATTACCCTAACTGAATCTCTTTTTCTCAATCTCTATTTCACTGTTCGCTCTCTCCTTAATCGATTATATCCTTCTCTCATCTCTCTCAATCAATAAAGAGTCTGTGTAAGACCTGTATCAAACTAACCCGGTCTTACCACCTTGAACCAGGTCTACCCATCATGGTCGAACCAAATGGATCACGTGCGTGAAGTAGATCACGATCCCAGGTATTAAACTGACCAAAAAACACTCAAAATAAGGGGAGGGTCGCATACCCAGCAAGGGAGGGTCGGACCCCCCCAGTATAAAAGTCAGCCCCCAGTTTTACATGGGGGGTCGGACACTTTAAGGACCAGGGGTCGACGGGATCTCCGACCCCCCCTATCGACCCCCAGTAGTCGGTAAAAACAGTTCGAACTGAAAATTAGGAAACCTTCCTAATCTCAATCGGATTCCTTCCTAATCTCAATGAGACTTATTTTAGGAGTTTCTACTCTATAAATAGGATGTCCTAAGCCTCTTTCACTTCTTTTACAACCCTCATTGAATTGAGAGAAAGAAAAGAGAAGGAAGAGAAGGAAAAGATAAGGAAAGTGGAGAAGAAGACCAAGGAGAAGGGACTCAGAGGAAGAAGCATACTTCTCAAGTATGGATACTATCTCCATAAATTTCTTAAGACCTTAGAGTAGATAATGAAGAGGGGATTATCTAGGAGGAACCCAAATCATCCACCCATGGTTAGGTTTTCATGAAAAACCATGGTGGAAATCATGAAAACTATATAGGTGAATAAACCACAGTTCTAGGCCATAGAACATGTGTGGAATAGACTATAGGAGCAAGCCATAGGACCCCAAACACGAAGAATGGACTAAAGGAAGAAAAATTGACAAAACCCACAGGGGGTCGCATGGGGGGTCGATGGCCAATCGACCCTACCAGACCCTGAGCATCGACCCCCAGTGTTTGGGAAGTCCAGAATAGGGGTGGTCGCACCCAGGGTCGATCAAGACTCCGACCCTAGCATCGACCCCTAGTTAGCAGCATGCTTTTTAAAGTCCAAATTAATTCTAATTAAATTCTATCGACTTGATTAGATTTTCTAGAGATATAATATCGATATATAGTTGATTCTTAAAGCTTGAAAGAGGACTTACGATCAAGTAAAGGTGAGGAAACAAGATCTAAACTAATTGGTTAATAACAAACTATTTTTATTTCTTGAATGCTATGCTTGATTCTATGCGAATATGCTTGTAATGTGCATTCAACATGTCATCCAATATTTCTATTAATTGTTTCATGCATATTTACTTTATTGTTTTTAACATGATGATGATGATGATGATAGGAATAGACATGTGAATGTATGTGTGTGGTTGGTGTACTTGATGCGAGCGAGTATCAGGGGGAGGTGTCATAGGCCGGGCCTCAGCACTCTAGCTCTATCTCTAACTCAAGTCTTGTGCATTAGTATCGTCGTATCACCATTACTTTAGCAGAACTATTACGTCGTAGAGTATCAGGGGAGGTGGTCTTGGTCCTTGTAGTCTCTGACTCTATCGGGGGGCCTTAGCTCTATCTCTATGGACGTTCTGAGGGATGCTGGGGTGAGGCCTTTGATACACTATTTGGCATTATGATTGGTTAGTTGCGAGTCCAGTTTGCAAGCCCTCGCCAGCAGGGGCTTACGTGTTAGTATACAGTACAACAATAAACGTTAACCTTTGTTTTACAATGTTCATGGTAGGGTGGATGGGGACGACAATAAACGTTAACCTTTGGGCGGACTTCCACACCCTGTGTATAGAGGAGGGGTCAATAAACGTTAACCTTTGACCACCGAACCTTTCTATTGCGCATTGCAAACTTTAAACCAGACCAAAGATATGAATTGAATGCATGCATATGTATTGTTGCATTGTTTTGTTTGCTCATTGAGCCATGATGTGTGCTCACCCTCTCGACGTCGAATATTTTTAGTTGATGATGCAGGTACTACCGTCGAAGATTATGTCAATGCTCCAGTGTACGGGCACATGGCGGCGATGGAAATTGAAGACGAAGTGGATACGCATGACTCTTCTTGCGAGTGCAACTCATGCGTATTTGATTAGATTTTATTTTTATTATTTGGATTTAGTAAAGACATGTAATTGATATTTATTTATGTCTTAGTTGATACAGAATAATTTACTACTTAAATATGATTATCACATCTAGATTTCTCAGTTCATTTTACTATAAGACTTCCGCTATTGTATATTTACTCTGATTATGAATGTGGATGTATGAGGTTTACATAAAACAGATATAGCCTACTCGAGATCCTGGTTGAACCGTTGGTTTGCTAGCGGTTCATCACAGCATTCTGAATAGTGCGAAATTGGGCTGTGACAGTCTGCGCTTGCACCATCATCAATGGATTCTCTTGTTGGAACCCACAGGCAATACTGGAGACCAGAGATGGAGAAGCCTCCAAACAATAGAGAGCCTGTGCCTGCGCCTGCACCATCATCAATCGATAGAGATCTTGCTTCCTCCATTGGGGGTTTTCCTTGCCATGGTTGTTGCAGTGTATGAATCTCTCTCTCTCTTAGTCTTTTCCAACTTGCATTCTCTAGGTTTTCGTTAGGAAATAATTCCTATTACTTTTTTGTTGCAATGTGAATTTCTCATTTGCTTGCTGTTGATGTTGTTGGGTTACATCCCAGGCATAATCTACGCCGTCCATGCGATTGTAGTTGTGGATAACGACAGGTACCGCTCCGATTACTACGAGGCAATCAGATGATCAATCCTCTGCTTTATCTCAAAACTCTTCTGAAACTTTATCTTTTCTCTCCAATGTAAAAAAAATTTCTGGGGTTGTCTTCATCCTTATATCCTTGTCTGTATGGGGTCAACAAAGCCTGTTTCGGGTCAACCCAAAACACCTACTGACCCTGAATTACCCATCTTTCTCCAGAAGCAAGGCCACAAAGGGAAATTTCTGGGGTTGTCTTCATCCTTATATCCTTGTCTGTATAGGGTCAACAAAGCCTGTTTCGGGTTAACCCAAAACACCTACTGACCCTGAATTACCCATCTTTCTCCAGAAGCAAGGCCACAAAGGGTTTTTCTTTCTA
This sequence comes from Protea cynaroides, assembly GCA_028583415.1. Classification (NCBI taxonomy): domain Eukaryota; kingdom Viridiplantae; phylum Streptophyta; class Magnoliopsida; order Proteales; family Proteaceae; genus Protea; species Protea cynaroides. The sequence goes on along the minus strand of CM053266.1, from coordinate 75,701,743 downwards.
CTTTGACACCAGCCCTTTAAGACATGCTCATTGAATTATCAGGTAAACCATAATGTACAGGTCTTTGAAAAATCCCCATTCCTCGATGTTTCTGGATCTATGGATCTGTTTTTATTTTATTTATTTTTTAGTTTTCTGATTATTTTCTGAGTCAGAGACATTCCACGAAACCCATCTTGCAATACTATTACATATCTAATTTGATGTCTTCTACTTTATGAAAAAAGCATCAAGAACAAACTTTCCTTTGATTTCTATTATTTCACTTGTTTCTTACTTTGTTTTTGTTTAGTGGCAATATGTTCTCTAGAATATGATTAGGCAGTCATAACCTATTTCAGCAGAGTAATCTTGAGTATGATACCAAGAGGCATCGGCTGTTTGAATATTATCATTCACTAGAATTTTCCCCTACAATTCCAATTGAAGAGAAGGCAAAGCTTATTGAAGAGTGGTATGTGGTTTAATCATTCTTTATCAACAATATCATGCAGCCTACCTGTAACCCATAAGACTCTGTGGTTTCTTTTTTCCTTGCTGCCAACACAAGCTACTATAAGAGCATCACAAGATATGGTCAAAGACTCAAAATTAAGACGGTTTGAAATGACAAATTGAGTCATTGCATGGGATGGCATTATTGATATGAGTGCATTGGAAGCCTAATTTCATTTTTGCCCTCCAAATTCTAATTAGTTTTTTTAGGACCCTGAATTCTTTTTCACCAATGCAGGTGGGGAAAAACCCATGCTTTTCTTATTGAGGGAGGCCTTACCTATGATGACATAAAATAGACATTTATTCTTGACTGTTTGACACCATTTCCTTTCAAAACCCATTTGACCGTTGGAGTGCTTCAACAGTTCGTTTCATTTTTTTTCTTAGTTTCTTCTTCACTTCCCCCTCTATTTATATAAGTAATCTCATTCCATTTGGGTAGACTTTGAACACTACTTTCCTTGTAATTACTTTAAGCTTAGATTGAGAGTTAAGTGAATCATCTTTATTGGGTGAGGAAGTCCCAATTCCTTGTATGAGTAAGTCCCCAATCTTTCATGATATCCAACAAACAATTGACTTAGCAAAAAGTGTATCAGATATTCCTCAGCCACTGAATACAATTAAATATAAAAGTAACTATTTATCGAAGACAAGATTTTAATTCCAACTAGAACGAATTAGAAAAACCATCTAGCATTTTGCCAGAAAATCATTCACAGATTTTATCACAGGGGATAATAGGCTTCCTTGCAGATGATAAGCTGAACTGTTAGTTTTAGTCTCAGATGATTAATGTGCACCGCCACCTATTTAGATAGCAGCAAGTTACATTACTTTAACATGGAGATAAATCAGCAGCAAATATACATGTCTGTTGTCAAACCTGGACATTAGGTGCTTTAGACATGAATCATATGGATATGATCATTCCTAGAGTTCTCAAATCTAAATATTGAGAGAGAATTGTATATATATATATATATATATATATATATATATATATATATATATATATATATATATATATATATATATATATATATATATATATATAACAGTATTAAAACAAAATAAGAATATATCAAACTTTTGCCCTGTACCACTTCAGAGGTTCGTCAACAAGAAGGTTTCTAGGAAGTGGATATTGCCTGTTATTTTTTGAGGTTGATGTCTCAAAGTAGGAAGTCTGAATCACATATAAGCTTCTAAAAAAAAACTAAAGGACATGAGAAAGGCATGATTTTTAGTTATCAGAGGCATTAAATAATGAGTTTCCTATAGATTTTTCATTGGCAATGATAAAACATTCATTTATGGTTTTCTGTAGAAAATTTCATATAAATATGTCTACCCCTATCTACTGAATCCCTTTTTTTTTTTTGGTATACTGTCTACTGAATCCTAGGTACATGATAAGTGGACAAAGTTAATCTATAATTTTATTACTCCATACCAGCGGGGATTCAATAGTTACTATGGTAAACCTTGTTGTTCCTTTCTGATGTGGAAAATTATTCTCTCACATTAGCTTTAAGATAATTATTGATCTCTGTGAAAGACAGAATGAGTTGAAACCTTGTATGGTGATGGGTTTCTGGGGAGGTTGTGATTGCTATCTTTTTGCTTTGGACTTTGATTTGATGGGGAACTGCTGGTTTATGAAGCAACCATCAATTTATAGAGTATTTTCCAATGCCAAGTCAGGTGTGTATGCTTCCCATTTGTTCTTTATAGATTATTATGGTTTTCTGCAACTGGGTTATGGTGGTTATGGATCATTTACAGAATCTACTTTTACAGGTGAAAATCTCACTACTCGCCAATATAAGCAATGATGTTTCATGACTATTTACGACATCCATCCACTATGTCAATGAACAAAGCTTCTTGTTGTTGAAATGTTTAATGCCTTGAATAACCTCAGTGAAAACCAATCTCTTCTTTTTAAGTATATAATTTCAGAAGGTGTTATGTATCTTTAATTTGGAATGGATTATTTCCAGGTTTGCACTTTATATTCTTTTCCATAGTGAATTGATTGATCTGGGTACTTGCGTAAATTTTTTTGAATTTTTTCGGAATGATGTCTATATACAATTCTTTATGGTGTCAGCTGCCATATTCCTATAGTATCAAATCCCCTTCCGTTACTTGGTTATTGATATTATGATCTAATTCCAATGTAGTTCCTCCTTGGAATAATTTATGGCTTGTTGCATCAATTTTCCTGACTATGCTTCTTTATGTGCTAATCTTGTATGTGAAGCCTCTGTCTATTCTTTTCTCTACAAGTCATCTTTCTACCATCTATATTTATCCCATTGCGTATTTTTATCAATTTTTTTAGCCTTTTCTCTTTTTATTTTCAAAGCCACCCCAAAAAAAAAAGAGGATAAGAAGAGGCAACTTATTTAAACTACACTTTAATGTGTTGTAGGTGACACCACTATCTATGACTAACCCATTAATTGCTCCCCATCTTCCTTATCAAAGTCATTAAAAGAGAAAGGAAAGAAAAAGAACCATGTTCAAGTAAAGAAAAAGAACCATGTTCAAGTATTTGTTTCCTTTGTATTTGCTCCATGCTTTGTGTGATCGGAATATTTTTTCTAGTTTTCCATTAAGTGCAGAAATTGTAAGAATGGAGGGGATTGTGTTCACCCCCTCTTTGGAAGGAATGAAAAATGTGAAGGCTAAAAAAGAAAAAATGCTGACCAGCTTTTCTTGGATGTGTGCAAGTTTATAATGCCGGTTATTGGTACATTCTTTTGATTGTCAATTGAGAGTTTACTATATTTTATGACTTCACTGTACTTTAAGGTATCATTAAATTTCTAATGGTAATAACTTGAGGACAATGTCTATTGTTTTATCTTATTTGAAGGCTAGTGGGCTTTTATATAAGGCTATATATTATTTTCTCATGCTTGTCATAGAATATTTAAAACTTATATTGCAATACAAACCTATTATGACTGCCATTTTCATTCTTTGTTGTATAAGGAATATTTTATTATAATTTCAAATGCAGGAATACACAAAATTTAAACCCAATAAAAAACTTGTGCATATTAGTAAGTCAATTCTTGTTGACAATGCTTTTCACTGATATAAGTTATAATTATCATTTTAGATTTCTGCTTCAGGGCTAGTTATAGGCTGCATACTAGTTGGTACTTCCTTTTATTTGAAGGTAGTTTCCAAACCACCAACTCTAATCACTTTCAAATCCTTGGTTTCAAGTAATTTTATGCCTGGAGATGCTTTGGTGAATCAGGCCCAAAAATTGACACCTATAACAGCTCCTCTACTTGCTGTAATCGGAATGATGGTAATGAAAAATAGTCTATTCAAATACTAAAATTTGTTTTAAAAAAAATACTGTTATTACATGCACATAAACTTTTTTTTTGTTTCTTTTTATTTCTTGTTATTTGGGTTTAAATTTTGCCTATATTTGATATATAAACTCAGGTATATGTAGGATCTTTCTTAGTAAGGAATGAGAGTAGCCCCTTAGGTTATAATGTCTGAGATACTTTCATATTTGCAAAACCCTGTATTTCTATTTGTATCATCTTTGTGCATTGGATCATTCCATTGCTTTTGGTTGCAGATATTCCCAATAAATGTTAAAGGAACAGCCGGCAGCTTGTCAACATTGGTGAACTGAATTGGGGCATGGGAAATTTCTTATGCCTTCAACTTTCTAATGAGTTAGAACTCCTATGGTAATGAGAAATGATTAATATCTATTCATGAGTGGGGGGAATTCTTTTTGCAAATCTTTGTGTGTGCTTTCTGTTGCAGGACACCATTGATGTGTTCTGTGTTCTGCAACCATAATTACCTTAGTTTGGGCTTAACTAATTTGTATGATTTTGTGGTTTACATGCATATTTTTTCTCTTCGTAGCAATTAATGCACTAGCTATCCTGTTCATGGCCAAGTTAGTGCCCAAAACAAAGGGCCAAACACTAGAGCAAACTCAAGCTACCATTAACTTTAGCCCATAGGGAAGCAATAAAAGTTTTTTTGCAATCCATATCTTTAATTTTTCAACTAGTAATGCATTTAGAGTGTTTGTATTCTTTATATAGGTACTCTTTAATGATTTGGTAATTAACAATTGATGCTTTAGGTCATCATCTTCTTGATCTACTTTTGTTAGTGTTTGTAATATTTTTTACATATTAAATGTGGTTGATTTGAATATAGATTATCCATTTTATTTTTGTTTTGACAGACTACAGCTGTGATGATAGAGAAATGGATTTTATATTTAAAAAAAAAAAACATTTTTTATGGCGGCGTTTTATAGTAAACGCCACCAGGTCTATGTAAATTCATAAACGGCGTTTCTTCCAGAAATGCCGTCATAGGTCATAAGCCGGCGTTTCTTACCAAATGCCGGGTTGTGTGAAAGTTCCGCATTCTCTGGCGGCGTTTGGTAACAAACGCCTCTAATGAATATACTATGCCGGCGTTTCCTAATAAACGTAGGCACATAATATTTACACAGGCGTTTACTAGAAACGCCGTGATTCATTGCCGACGTTGCCTTTAGCGGGTCATATGCTGCGTTTGAGGAAACGCTGGTGTATCCATTTTCCGGCGTTTACAAACGCCGCTATAAACCTATAATCTTGTAGTGGATAAAAAAAAAAAAAATTAAAGTCATATATGAATAACCTTTTTATAAGTTGAAAGAATATCATTTATTGCACTATCGGCATCTATTGAAGGCCCTTAAGCGCAGCAGTATAAATAGTAGTACGATACAAATGAGAAGTAAAAAGACCATGGGAGGAAGTATGTAACTGCGAAACAGAATCTAGTGTAGTTATAACATTAATTTTTAATTTAAAAAATCCTCAGTCAATAGAGCGGATTGGGTCACCGATGAAGTGATCAGAATTAGATCATATATGAAAAAATTATACGTACCTTCTCCGAATTTAAGGGTATCAAAATTGGATTCAAATCAAAAATCGAAACTGAGCAAGTCTGATTTGATTGGGATCAAAACCAAACTGAATCTCATTGAGACAGTTTTTTGGTTCTGTTTCTATAACCATATGAAAAAACTGAAACCAGATTGGATCAATTGGTAAGCCTGAACAAAACCGGATCAACAGGACCATAACAGAACCAATATGATAGTGGACTAATAAGAGTCCATTAAGCCAGCATTTTTATTAAACATACATGGAGGAAAATCAACATCAAAACCGAACCAGTCTGATACTGGCCCGATAGAGCCCATTAAGTCAACTTGTCACTACATGTACATTCAGTAAACCAAAACTGAACTGAGACCAAATCCATAGTGGACCAATAAGAGCCCACTAAGCCAACCTGATAAAAACCCAAAACCAAACCTAACCAAAACCGAAATCGAACAGAAACAAACTTTTTTTATTCAACAGTAATTAAGCTGAAGTATATCGGACTGAAACAGGACCGAACAGGTCCATTGACAGGACTGGGATCTTCTACTACACTTTTGTAGAGCAGTCTCAATCCTGAGTATTGGGAGGGCATCGGAACACAATTCCCATTGCTGCACTTTAAATGTTCAGGATCGCCTCTGCTCCATAGGAGTGTAGCAAATTTTTTTTTCCCCATTAACACCTTACATGAACTAACCGGGAGCGCTTGAAGAAAGGAGTACGAGCTTGCCATCCTTTAACTTCATGAAAGACTGAAAGAATTAACAAGATCATTGGTGAAGTGACTTGGACAGGTAAGTGTCCAAAGGATCAAAATATTTATTTATTTTTTGCATAGATTGGTCATCTTCTTAATCAGATATGTTGTAGAATGCAGCCGATTCAGATTTTCTCAAACTTTAATATATATACTTGGGAAATGCATATATTCTGCAATGGAGTGTGCAAGTCCTACGGTGTTTGGTAGATGTGCAATTAAATTTGCAAAAGTGTCTCTGCATTCGATTATCAGTCTAGTCAAGAGTCATGACATGTGCCTTTTTTTAAGTTGAAATTTCCCTCTCCCTGAACTTTTCCCTCTTATTGCTTGATTACATAACCAAATTTTTTCCATATTTTTAAGTTGAAATTTTACATGTAGTTTTTATGAAGATAGCGGTAGAGTATTTTATAATATCATTGTATTGACTTAAGTTTCATACTAAGTATATGTGATTAAATAGTGTTACAGACTTACTGGCAGAAGTTTGGATAAACTTGGAACTCCTAATGTAACATCACAAGATAAGAGGTGGTGATGAAGAGTGAACGCAGTTCACCTTCCAATCTAGTAATCCTCCCCACATCTTTGAGAGCAGTGGATATGGGACCACCTTTGAAGTGTAGAACCCATATTCATCAACGGCTCCCAAGGGTGTGGGTGATTACTATGTGGGGAGGCAAACCCGACTGCGTGAGACGTGGATAGATTTGCAATGGTATTGGGAAGTGAAGTGATCTTTACACATCACACACACACACACACACACACAGGATATTGAATACGTTACTTATCGAAAGTGTATATTAGTAAAAGATCGGGTGTGTATATTCACTCACACACACACAAGATATTGACTAGGTAATTTATCGAAAGTGTGAGTTGCTTGACTGATCTTAAGATGGTTCAACAATAGCTTCATTGGTAATTTGAATAGCACAATCCCATACGAAAGGGAAAAATGAAAAATATGAGTGGAATCAACTGATAAATGTTAAATGGTAAAACAGAGAAAAACCTTTCACTTCTATTATTCCAACATACCCAGTACACCCGGTACCCACTATATTTATATAAATACTACAGATCTTACCACAAGAGATTACATTACAGCAGATGATGACACGTGATCTTACTACAAGAGATTACACATTACATCAAGATGGTGACACGTGTCTTCAACAGCCCCCCTCAAGCAGATTGAGGATCCCTTAGGCCCAGTAAAATATTTAATTGGGTCTGACCAAGGGCTTTCCTAAGAATATCAGCCCTTTGAGTGGTGGTGGAAATATGAGATGGCATAAGAAGACCACTATGGATTTTTTTTTTCTTGAACAAAATGACAGTCCACTTCAATGTGTTTTGTCCGTTCATGATAGACAGGATTAGTAGCAATATGTATCGCGGCTTGATTATTACAATAGACTGTAATCGGAGATATATGATCATAATCCAAGTCCAAAAATAACACTTTCAACCAAGCAAGCTCACATGCCAAATTAGCAAGCGCACGGTATTCTGCTTCTACAGAAGCGCAGGAGACAGTAAGTTGTTTTTTTGTCTTCCATGATATCGGACAATCCCCAAAAAATGTAATATATCCAGTAGTGGACCACCGATTAAAGGGACACCTAGCCCATTCGGAGTCACAATAACCAGTGATCATCGGATTATTAGTTGAAGTCATACGAAAACCAAATGAAACCGTACCCTTAAGATACCTCAACACACGATTAGCTGCAAGTAAGTGTGGATGTCTAGGGGAGTGCATAAACTAACTCAAGAGTTGAACTAAATAACACAAATCAAGCCTTGTAATTGTGAGGTAAATGAGCCGACCAATTAATCTTCTATATGAAGTTGGTTCATCAATCAAGGCGCCGGTCTCATTGTCCAACTTCAGATTTTGTTTCATGGGGAATGGACTGGGCTTGCACCCTAAAGCACCTGAATCTGCCAATATGTCCAAGGCATATTTTTGCTGACATATAGTAACCCATGTGGTGTAGAGACAACCTCAATTCCCAAAAAATACGTTAATGGGTCAAGATCTTTAATCTGGAAATAACGCTGGAGCTGACTTTTAATATGGGTAACATTTGTATTATCAGACCCGGTAAGGATTATGTCATCGACATACACAAGTAGAGCAGTATAGATTGGTCCATTTCTGTAGACAAATAGTGAGGCATCAAATGCCGACTGTTTAAAACTAAGCTTGTGAAGGGCATCGACCAATTTTTTATTCCACTGTCTAAGGGCCTGTTTCAGCCCATATAGGGATTTGTTTAACCGACATGCCATATCAGAAGGTAATGGGCCCCCATTGTATAGGAAACCAGCCAGAGGAGTCATATACATCTCTTCCTCTAGGTCCCCATGCAAGAAGACATTTGTGACATACAGTAGATGAAAGAACTATTTTTGATAAGTGGCCATGGAAATCAGACTTCGAACCGTTACAATTTTGGCGACGGGAGCAAATGTTTCGTGAAAATCAACACCTTCAAGTTGAGTAAAACCCTTAGCGACAAGGCGAACCTTATATCTCTTTAACATTACAATCAGCCCTATGCTTGACCTTATATATCCACTTATACCCAATTGGCATTTTAGCAATAGGAAGCCTCTCGACAGTCCAAGTATTATTTTGGGCCAGGGCAGTCAGTTCATCATGCATAGCGGACTGCCATAATGGATCTTTACATGCCTGTCTATAGGTCTTGGGCTTAGACTGATTACATAAAGAAGTTAACAAGGCCTTTTATGCTGGGTTTTGGAAAAAAGTAAAATAGACTTGAATAGGGTATGAAGGTTTACCTGAACTGTACTGATTTGAAGAGATGGGCTGGACTGATGGGCCTGCGACAATATTATACACAAAATCATGCAACAGAGTAGAAGACTGGCGTACTCTCAAGGATCTCCTTGGACCAGAAATTTGTACCTCAGATATAGGCCCATGGGGGGAAGATGCAGTCTCACGTAAGGAATCAGATGATGAAGGTAAAATGGTAGCAGTAATACCAACCGAATCCAAACTATGAGCAGAGGATGAAGGGGATAACAAAACTGAAGGCCCAGTGGATGAAGAAGATGTGGGAACTAACATTTTAGAAGGAGAAGAAGATGGGGATACCAGAATGGGTTGTATGGGTGTCGTGGTAGAGCCTGATGGTGAGATAATATGTTCAGTTCTAAAAACTTCATTAATAGTAGTGACAGCATCAGTAATAGGTAAAGAAAAGGAGTATGTAGAACCAAGGATGACAGAAGCAAAAGGGAATATATTTTCAATAAAAAGAACATCTCTATTAGTGAGTTAAGTATTTGTAGACAGATTAAACAAACGATATCATTTCTGATTGAAAGGATAACCAACAAAGTTGTATGGTAATGCTCTGGAGAAAATTTATGTTGAGAGGGTAACAAATTCCTTGCATAGCATAGGCAGCCAAAAGTTCAAAAACAATCATAAAGAGGTGGTTTGTGGAACAAAACTTCAAATGGAGAAAGACCACAAAGAACAGGGGAAGGAAGTCAGTTTATAATAAAACAAGCAATTAACACATAGTATCCCCAAAATGTTAAAGGTAAAGAGGACTGAAACCTAGGGGATCGAGCAACCTGTAACAAGTGCCTGTGTTTTCTTTCCACTACACCATTTTGCTGAGGTGTATAGACACATTTAAGTTGATGAATGATGCCCATTGAATGTAATAACTGTTGCATAGATGTAGAAAGAAATTCTAACTCATTATCAGTTCTGAAAATTTTTACTACAGCAGAAAATTGAATAGAAACTAGTTTAAAAAACTGATTAAGGTACAAGAAAACATCTGATATATTTTTCATCAAGTAGACCCAAGTGGTCCTAGAGTGATCATCCACAAGGGTCAAAAAATAGTGACAGCCTGTGTGAGTGACCGTAAAATATGGCCCCCAGACATTTCCCCATGAATCAATTCAAAACAAGTAGTAGCACGAGACATACAAAGAGGAAAAGGAGACCTAGATTGCTTTGCAAGAGGACAGACAGTACAAGCTTCAATATGTGAAGTAATATATGGTAAATGGACAGAAGAATGACCTAGTCTATTATGCCAGACGTGAGGAGATACAACAGTGGCTGCAACAGATATGAAGGCAGCAAAAGGAGCAGAATCAGGAGTAGTCATAACCGGGAGAGAGGTGGAAGCTTCAAAGTGATATAAACCATCACGCAGCCAACCCAGTCCAATCATCATCTTGGTTGCTAAGTCCTGAAAAATACAAAAAGATGGGAAAAAAGTAACAGAGCACTTCATATCAGAGATTAACTAATTAATAGAAAGCAAGTTAAAAGAAAAACTAGGAACATGAAACACGTTGTTTAACGAAATATTTTTGGTCAGAACACACTAGCCGAACTGAGTAACAGGGTATCCAGACCCATCCGGTAAGACTACAAGGGCACACTGAAATGGAACACAAGTAGGCTGAGACAAAGGATTACTGGAGAAATGGTTGGTGGCCCCTGAATCAATAATCCAGGGTTGGAATTGTCGAAAAGAGGTAGATAAGCAGAAATTGTTACCTGCAAAGTTAACAGTTGGAGAAGAAGCACTAAGAAAAGATAGTAACTGATTGTACTGATCCATCGTAAGTGGAGGAGCAATTGACTAAACATCTCCACTAGACACACCTTGAGTCCCAGTCAGAACAGTAGGACTATCAGATGAAATATCCCCATCAGATATTGTAGTGTAAGCTTGGAACTTCTTTGGACCCGAACCAGTAGACTTGAAATTATGGCGAGAAAAATTTGGGGAAAATCCATTTAACGAGAAGCAATTTTCCTTGAGATGGCCTTGACGATGGCAGTAGGTACACGTCTGAATTTTCAGACGAAATTCTTTGGGACGACCCACAGCACAAGCAGCATTCTCAGAGGGCACAACAGATACACACAGACCCCTGTGTCGCTCTTCCAGTAACACCATGGAGTAGGCCTTAATGCAGGAAGGCAATGGATCCATAACTAATATTTGAGTATGAATTGTAGCAAACGTATCATTTAGACCCATTAAAAACTGATACAACTGATCAGATCCCAGATGCTCTGCAAGAATAGTTAGAACTTCTTTAGAATACTAAGGACGCTGAATATGGAGCCAAGTAAATCTCAAAGAACCATGAGAGCTGTAAAGTATCCAGAGACGGAAAGGTGATCCTAACGAAGAAGATTGATATGGAATTTCAAGTAAAAAATCCTAGGGCCATTAGACTGAGCATACCGTCGTTCAAGATCTAAACAGAGCTCTCTGGAGCTATTCACATACAAAACGGTCTGCTGAATCTCAGGCTTCAATGAATTGTATATCCATGATGTTACCATCAGATCACATTGCTCCCATGCCGCAGCGCCATCTTTATCAGTCAATGGATCTGGCTTCGGTAAAGAACCATCTACGAAGACGTATTTATTTTTGGCACCAAGAGCTACACTCATAGCTCCCTTCTAGGAGGAGTAATTATCCTCATCCAGCAGTTTCGTCACCAAGACATACCCAAGGTTGTCTGCCGAATGCAACAACAATGGAGAGGGACAGAGCACGGCAGATTGGCGAGATGTAGCCATGAACGAGATACTTGGACAAAGCGAACCACGAAGACCAAGAATCGCAAAAACAACTTGAGTCACGAACCAGATTTAGGGCAAATAACCCCAACCAAGAAACCAGATTTGGTGGAGATACCACACCGAATCAAAAGCAAATTAAAAAAACAAGAACACTAAAAACAAAATACAATTGCTTAAACGAATACCCAAAGTGCAGATCGACTCTAGATAGAGCAGATGGATCCAACACAAGAAGTTGCAGACATACAGAAGCACAGAAGTATTGAAGCGCCTTGATTGCTGAACTCATCAAGAACCAAGAATGAAGAACTTCAGCGAAGAACATCAATGATTCGCAGCTCTAATAAATGGTAAAACAGAGAAAAACCTTTCACTTCTATTATTCCAACATACCCAATACACCCAGTATCCACTGTATTTATATAAATACTACAATCTTACCACAAGAGATTACATTACATCAGATGGTGACACGTGATCTTACTACAAGGGATTATACATTACATCAAGATGTTGACACGTGTCTTCAACAATAAATAAACAAAGAGGAAGCCAGGACCTCTGGTCTTAAATAGTACGGTATACATCAATTATTACTTAGTCATATAGAAAAATATGATGAACGAAAAAAAAAAAAAAAAAGCATATAAAAGAACTTAATACATGTAGCTGATAATTGATAAGAATATGGGAACGAGCAGGATCTTCAGCCCCGATTCTGAATGGTAAGTGGTAACCACTGAAAGAGGGAAGATCTAAGAGTACTGATAAGCCTTCTTTTCTTCTTCGTTCATAAAAGACACAAGTGGGAAGGACTTTCCGACCCCCACGGACGTCTTGAAGGTGATCTTGTTGCCATCGATGCACATCTCCGCTACAGGAATCCACACGAACGCCTGCTTGGTCTTCACTCCGGTCATCTTCTTCATTCTCCCTTTCTCCACGTATGCCGTGGTCTCGGCAGCATAACTGGTCTTGCTGTTGGTTGGCCCACTAAAGTGTTCATAGGCGGCCTTGCATTTCCACCACACAAAACCCGTGGCTCTCACCCTCCCGCATTCTACCAGCTCCCCCGTGGGTAGAACACCACTAGGGAATCCAATCTCTTTCATCAGCTCAGCTGAAAATCGATCACAGGCTTCTTTTCCGTACACAATTTCAGCCCCAGCTCTCTCGTCGGTAGCCATGTTGGATCAATTGATCGATTGGTTAGCGCGGCCAAGTGATAGAAAGTTAAAAGAACGGAGGAACTCTTGGTCTTTAACTGCTTATTGATGTTAAAGAGTCGAGGTGTTTGTGATGAAGTCTGATTGAAATGCATGGATATTTATAGATTATGAAAATGCTAAAGAAGAGAGACTGACGGTGATTTTAGTCATCTTTGACATGCTATATGGTATTTTATTTTATTGCATGCATCTTCCCTCGTTCATCCATACTTGACTGGGTCTCATCATGCTACGACAGTCTCTGACCAGGCCAATTTTGACGGATGAGACTTGGCATATGTTTTCTTTTCTTCTCATAATAATTGGAATTGGCATTTGCCTCGTCTAATCTTAATATAACTGGGACGCAATATTCTATCAAAATAAGCATCCAACCCAATTACCCCCCCCCTTGACCTGAACACGTGTTTACCCACCTTACCAGCCTAAGATTTTAAATAACCGAATGGAGTCGGCCGAAACGACCAATTGGACTAGTAATCGACCCATACCGTCTCTATTAACCCCGATTCTTTACTTACTGAGTTTGACTGAGGGAAGAGCGTGTCCAACTGATTATCAAATAACATTAGGACCATTGGAATCGAAACCAATGGAGAATAATTCCGTAAAAATTCTGGGTTTTTAAACCCTGCACCGGCCGGCTACTTATGAAAGGTAAAGGGGCATAAGAGATGTGTTGATCACAGGTTGACACTGAGAGGGGGGTGAATCAGTGTCTTCAAAAATTCTTTTCAGATAATTTCCTTGCAGACGGATGCTACCCAAAGCCGACACTCTACTCAGTAACCACAACCACACTGTCACTGAAGTATAATCACACAACCACAGAAACAAAAGCATACACACAGTCGTATGCACAACCACCTCGCTACCTCAAAGTGGTCAGGTTTACCATGTTGTGCACACCCATCATGCACGTCATTCTATGCATTTCACAATATATAGATAAACACATTTACACATAATCTACAACACAGAGATATATGTGGTTCACCAACACACTGTGTGATGGCTAGTCCACGAAGTATTGCCCAATAAGCTCTGTATATACTCAATACTCTACTTTTAGTTGTCTGCACAGCAGAGAGTACATACACCCACAGCAGAGAGTACATACACAAAGTTTACCCAGCTAAAAACTAGGAAGGCACAAATGTGTTAATAATTCAGGTACCAAAGTACTAGTGCTCAGCACATGCTGTACACACCACGCTTTACCCGCACCACGGAAAGCAAACAATAACAATTTTGGGGCTTATAAAAATGCCCTACAATTTTAGCACAAGCTAGTTAGGTATATATCATTCATCACCTACAACTAGCATATATTGAGTACATAAATTAAGCAATGAAACTCATACAAGGTTAAAAGCCTTACAACCCTTATCTGGCATTTTTTTGGTACTTTAGGAAGACTCTGGAATGTCTCTGTGAAGCCTAGCATAGTCTCAGCACATATTTTAACCCCTCATAAACACACTCAAGCTCTCATAGCTCTTCTTCAGTGGCAAGTCATCATTCAATTTTCTCAATGCATTTAGAATATAACAAACCCCTATCATATCTTTCTGTAGAGCTTCATCAAGCTCAAATAGCTTTCCATCATGGCCAACATTCATTCAAGCCTTCAAACACATATCAACAAAGCTTAACTCCTCTCTTTGACGGTTGGTGGAAGGATTCAAAACATAAACACACACCAACCCTACAACGAGGCTTCACATAAGCTCATAATCACCATAAATATTCAATGGAAGCTTCACCAACCTCTCACCATTCCTTAATGCACCATTGACAGGCAAGGACGAGGTTGGTGAGTGATTAATTGTTTACACAATGAGCAAAACTATCAAAATCCCTCTTCTTCCTATTATTTTCTCTCCTTCCCCATTTCTGCTTTGATTTTGGGCTCACTATCATTCTCAAATGAAAGAGCATTCAAATTAGAGCTTAGAGGAATTTGAACAGTCCGATTTGGAGGTCAAACGATCAAGATATGATCAAAATAGTGTTAACCAATGAAAACATTCAAAACAGAATCCTTTTTATCGTTCTCGTGCTCCTGCGCTACACCAAAGCGTCGCTAACTAACACGTCAGACGAGTTGCCGCCTAGTGATTGGCTAGACGGAGAATATCTTATAATGGCCGTTCGATCATCTCATAAAGGCAGAATGACTTCTTGCCGTTCAATTGACATAATCACATCAAATTCGATCAGAAGTGATATGGACCCTTCGATATGAATCTCATTTCATGCCTATACTGTACCTGCACTATACACGAGTGCAACCAATGCTGACCGGTCAGAACTCGTTGTTGAGTTCTGATTAGCTGCGTAGAGCTTCTTCAATCGAAGCCGTTAACTCTCAAAAAAGTGGCGGGATTTATCCTTCTCCGTCAGATCTAGTTAGATCGCGTCAAGCGGGATCGGCTTCACTTGCGGCCGTTCGATCGAAGACTTCTCAGCCGCGCATTGTACGTGCACCTCACCACATAATGGAATGATCACCATCCGACGAGGAGCATATATCTAAAATGCTTTTGACCAATAAAAAGTCTCGTGATGGTATCTTGACGCGACTGACGAGTAACACCATAGCCCCCATTTTTTAAAGCCATCAGATCAGCATATCTTCGACATGGCATACTCTAGGCCATTGATCTTGAATATTCCCTTTTTATCTTACCCAAAATACCCCTGACCAAATGGGAAAATGGCGTCTGTATTCAGTTTTCATTTTATAAACCATATCTCAGACGATTGATTCCAGAGAGCTTTTATCTCTCCTAGAAAATCGTCGAACAGGTAATGGGCTTGCATCTGGGCTGCGGCAAGTCCTTGCGGGAAGGCCTTGGTGGCTGTGTGTGCATGCTTGCGGGGTGCAACTGTGGCCTGCTTGCGGGCCTGTGGCTTGCCATTGCTGCTGTGCGGCTATGCTTGCATAGCATGCCAAGACTGTGCGGGGTGGGGCTTGGTTGCTGCATGGGCAGCTAGCCTGTGGCTATGCCATGTGGCTAGCCATAGGGTTGCTACTGGTGCGGCCATGTAGCTAGCTGCCACATCAGCTTTGTGGGTCCCACCCACAATACCTGACTTGTTTCTCTCTCTTCATTCTCGCTCTTCTTTCTCTCTCTTCATTCTCGCTCTTCTTTCTCTCTCTTCATTCTCTCTCTTCGTTCTCTCTCTTTATTTTCTCTATTCCTTCTCTTTCTTCTCTCACCACAACACGCACTCATAAGCCACATCATTAGTAGGACCCACTTTTCCACGTCACTAGGTAGTGGGCCCACATACTTCCTCTCTCCTCTTTTCTCTCTCAACATTTTCTCTCTCCTCCTTCATTCATCACATTACTCTGCCATCAAGGATGCCTCAACTCTGGCACTTGCACATATACTCTCTCTCTTGTACTGATTCTCTTTCTCCTCATTTCTTTAACTGTAAGCTCATCAACACTGCCCACATCAGTCAATTTGCCAACAATGACAACACATGGTCCAACAATATGATTATCATATATGTAAGCTAAATGAGGAGGGTATAACTCCAGTCGTAACCGACATGAATGCAATGAAAGAAATAAGAAAATTGAGTTCAAGAGCTAAGCTCTATCAAACAACCATTAACAATCTTTTATTTTATTTTATTTATTTTATTTCATTTTATTTTTTTTGGCTTGAGATGAGCAAATAGATATATAAAATAGAAACAAGAAATACAAAGTAGCAAAAGGTAAATCAGAACTAAAATCCTACCCTGCCTTTGGTAGTGCAATGATCAGCAAGGAGGAAATCAATTACATAGAGTGTACTAAATAAAATGAAATCTAGGATGCTCAGAAGCATCCCAACTAATATCTCTAAATAGAGATTTAGGAGCCAAAGTCCAATAATTTGAAATCATATTCCTAGCTGCAAAACGAGCTAGTCCATCAGCAACCTAATTAATCTCTCTGAAACTATGACTAGTCCTCCATTGAATGTTATGAAAATATTGAGACACTCTTCCAATCCTGATAAAAAGACCAAGGTATATTATCCTTGAGTAAGCCTTCGACTACTGAACTTGAATCGAACTCAATCCAAAGTTTGGAACAGCCTACATCTTGAGCTTGACGAATGCCAAGTATCAAAACAGAAAATTCTGATAACAACCATTAACAATCAACCCATACCTAAGAAGAAGAAAAACATATAAATAAAAACCCCTCTCCAACTTCAAAAATTAAAAGAAAAAACTGTCCAAACATAACTACATTTGGCTTTATACCGTAAGAGGCTCTAATGTTTCCATTGTCTAATATAATTGAAGTTAGGGAGATAAAGTATTCCTCCAATAAGAAATTGACAACCGACAAAAACCACGTCATCAGCCGAGGTCGGCCGCTAACTTCCGTGTTATATGGGCCACTAAGGAAGCCCCGCCAATTCCATGTCCTAATTTCACAGAGCTCGGACTCCTCTGATGTTTTGAACAGTTGACATCCAGTCCTCCGTCAAGTCAGCCATCTCGAGACATTTGGATTCGACTTCCAGACCTCATCCCGGTAGAAGTCTATCTCCAGAAGAGTTCTCCGTGCAAGAACACCTACCCTCCCAAGTCATTCGGACTCAACTTCCAGGCCTCATCCTGGTAGAGTTCTATCTCCTGTAATCTTGAGACATTTGGATTTGACTTCCATGCCTCGTCCCAGTAGAGTTCTATCTCTAGAAGAACTCCCCCGTATGAGGGCAACTGTCATCCCGAGACATTGGGACTCAGTTAACTTAAAGTCCTTGTACCAGTAGAGTCCAATTACTAATGAACTTGAGATGACACTGAGAGGGAGGGTGAATCAGTGTCTGAAATTTTTTCTTTAATTTTCCTTTACTTTCTACTGCAACCCAGAGCTGATAGAGAATAAAAAATTCAACACATACACAAGCATATGCAAATCTACCTTGTTACCATTTAGTGGCCAGGTCTACCAGATTTGCACATCCACCCTGCAAGTCGTTCCGTGCACTTCACAATATATAGGAAAATAAAGACAGTCTACAACATAGGATATATGTGGTTCACTAACACAATGTGTGATGGCTAGTCCATGGAGTAAACTCCAATGGGCTCCGTATATACTCAATATTCTACTTTTAGTCTTTTACAACACCCCAATTCTGGTCTAACCAGAATGGTGTGATGAACCGCCAATAAACCAATGGTTTACCCAGGATCTCGTATAGGTCGTACCCACCATATCAAACCAAACACACATTCCACATTAACAATCAGAGATAATAAACAAATAAGTGAAAGTCTTACAGATAATGAACTGAGCGTCTAACAGTGATAAATAAGTATTTAATCCAATTATCTTCAAACCACAAAACTTAAAAATAAATAATCAATTACATATCTGATGTTCAAATTATAACTAAACTTGAGCAAAAACACATTGATTGCACTCGCATAATGAATCATGCGCATCTTCTTCAGCTTCTACGTCCATCGCAGCAACGTGTCCATACGTCGGCACATTCATATATTCTTCAACGGTAGGACCTGCATCATCAACTAAAAATATTGAACGTCAAAAAGGGTGAGCACACATCATGGCTCAGTGAACAAACAAAACAATGCAACAAATATATGCATGCATTCAATTCATATCTTTGGTCTGATTTTTAAGTTTGCAATATGCTATAGAAAAATTTGGTGGCCGCCGCACCTCTATACACGAGTGTGTAAATCAGTCCAAAGGATCAAATACCATTGTCATCCAACATGTACCCACCATGGAATAGAGATAGAGCTAAAGTGTCTGGATCAAACACCACCAACACTTCCCCTGATGCCCTACCCATACCAACACGTAAACCCCTATTGGCGAGGGCTTGCAAACTGGGCTCACAACGAATCAATCCTAATGCCAAACTGTGTATCCAAGGCCTCACCCCAGCATCCCTCAATACGTCCATAGAGATAGAACTAAGGCCCCCCGACAGAGTTAGAGACCACACGGTCCGAGACCACCTCCCCTGATGTCCTACGATGTAATAGTTCTGCTAAGGTAAGGACGATACGACGATGTTAGTGGGCAAGACTTGAGTAGAGATAGAGCTAGAGTCTGGTGACGATATGAAGTTGGTTCATCAATTAATGCGCCGGTCCCATTGTCCAACTTTAGATTTTGTTCCATGGGGAATGGACTGGGCTTGCTCCCTAAAGCACCTGAATCTGTCAATATGTCCAAGGCATCTTTTTGCTGACACAATAGTAACCCATGTGGTGTAGAGACAACCTCAATACCCAAAAAATACGTTAATGGGCCAAGATCTTTAATCTGGAAATAACGCTGGAGCTGACTTTTAATATGGGTAACATTTGTATTATCAGACCCGGTAAGGATTACGTCATCGACATACACAAGTAGAGCAGTATAGATTGGTTCATTTCTATAGACAAACAGTGAGGCATCAGATGTCGACTGTTTTAAACTATGCTTGTGAAGGGCATCGACCAATTTTTTATTCAACTGTCTAAGGGCCTGTTTCTGCCCATATAGGGATTTGTTTAACCGACATGCCATATCAGAAGGTAATGGGCCCCCATTGTATAGGAAACCAGCCAGAGGAGTCATATACATCTCTTCCTCTAGGTCCCCATGCAAGAAGACATTTGTGACATCCAGTTGATGAAGGGACCATTTTTGATAAGTGGCCAAGGAAATCAGACTTCGAACTGACAATTTTGGCAACGGGAGTAAATGTTTCGTGAAAATCAACACCTTGAAGTTGAGTAAAACCCTTAGCGACAAGGCGAGCCTTATATCTCTTAACATTACAATAAGCCCTATGCTTGACCTTATATATCCACTTATACCCAATTGGCGTTTTAGCAATAGGAAGCCTCTCGACAGTCCAAGTATTATTTTGGGGCAGGGCAGTCAGTTCATCATGCATAGCGGACTGCCATAATGGATCTTTACATGCTTGTCTATAGGTCTTGGGCTCAGACTGATAACTCAAAGAAGTTAACAAGGCCTTATATGCTGGGTTTTGGAAAAAAGTAAAATAGGCTTGAATAGGGTATGAAGGTTTACCTGAACTGGACTGATTTGAAGAGATCGGCTGGACTGATGGGCCTGCGACAGTATTACACCCAAAATCATGCAATTGAGTAGAAGACTGGCGTACTCTCAAGGATCTCCTTGACCAGAAATTTGTACCTCAGATATAGGCCCATGGGGGGAAGATGCAGTCTCACGTAAGGAATAAGATGATGAAGGTAAAGTGGTAGCAGTAATACCAACCAAATCCAAACTATGACCAGAGGATGAAGGGGATACAGAAACTGAAGGCCCAGTGGATGAAGAAGATGTGGGAACTAACATGCTAGAAGGAGAAGAAGATGGGGATACCAGAATGGGTTGTATGGGTGTCGTGGTAGAGCCTGATGGTGAGATAATATGTTTAGTTCTAAAAACTTCATCAATAGTAGTGACAACATCAGTAACAGGTAAAGAGAAGGAGTATGTAGAACCAGGGATAGCAGAAGCAAAAGAGAATATATTTTCAATAAAAAGAACATCACTATTAGTGAGTTAAGTATTTGTAGACAGATTAAACAAACGATATCATTTCTGATTGAAAGGATAACCAACAACGATGGATGGTAATGCTCTGGAGAAAATTTATGTTGAGAGGGTATCAAATTTCTTGCATAGCATAGGCTGCCAAAAGTCCGACACTCTACTCACTGACCACAACCACACTGTCACTGAAGTATAATCACACAACCACTAAAACAAAAGCATACACACAGTCGTATGCACAACCACCTCGCTACCACAAAGTGGTCAGGTTTACCATGTTGTGCACACCCAACCTGCACGTCATTCTATGCATTTCACAATATATAGATAAACACATTTACACATAATCCACAACACAGAGATATATGTGGTTCACCAACACACTGTGTGATGGCTAATCCACGAAGTAATGCCCAATAAGCTCCGTATATACTTAATACTCTACTTTTAGCTGTCTACACAGCAGAGAATACATACACCCACAGCAGAGAGTACATACACAAAGTTTACCCAGCATAAAACTAGGAAGACACAAATGTGTTAATAATTCAGGTACCAAAGTACTAGTGCTCAGCACATGCTGCACACACCACGCTTAAGCCTCACCCACAGAAAGCAAACAATAATAATTATGGGGCTTATAAAAATGCCCTACAATTTTAGCACAGGCTAGTTAGGTATTTATCATTCATCACCTACAACTAGCTTACATTGAGTACAGAAATTAAGCAATGAAACTCATACAAGGTTAAAAGTTTTACAACCCTTATCTGGCATTTATTTGGTACTTTAGGAAGACTTTGGAATGTCTCTGTGAAGTCTAGCATAGTCTTAGCACATCTTTTAGCTCCTCATAAACTCACTCAAGCTCTCATAGCTCTTCTTCAGTGGCAAGCCACCATTCAATTTTCTCAATGCATTGAGAATATAACAAACCCCTATCATATCTTTTTGTAGAGCTTCATCAAGCTGAAATAGCTTTCCATCATGGCCAACATTCATTCAAGCCTTCAAACACACATCAACAAAGCTTAACTCCTCTCTTTGACGGTTGGTGGAATGACTCAAAACATAAACACACACCAACCCTACAATGAGGCTTCACATAAGTTCATAATCACCATAAATATTCAATGGAAGCTTCACCAACCTCTCACCATTCCTTAATGCACCATTGACAGGCAAGGACGAGGTTGGTGAGTGATTAATTGTTTACACAATGAGCCAAACTATCAAAATCCCTCTTCTTCCTATTATTTTCTCTCCTTCCCCATTTCAGCTTTGATTTTGGGCTCACTATTATTCTCAGATGAAAGAGCATTCAAATTAGAGCTTAGAGGAATTTGAACAGTCCGATTTGGAGGTCAAACGATCAAGATATGATCAAAATAGTATTAACCAATGAAAACATTCAAAACAGAATCCTTTTTATCGTTCTCGTGCTCTTGCGCTACACCAAAGCATCGCTAGCTAACAAGTCAGACGAGTTGCCGCCTTGTGATTGGCTAGACGGAGAATATCTTATAATGGCCGTTCGATCATCTCATAATGGCAGAAGGACTTCTTGTCGTTCAATTGACATAATCAGATCAAATTTGATCAGAAGTGATATGGACCCTTCGATATGAATCTCATTTCACGCCTATACTGTACCTGCACTATACACGAGTGCAACCAATGCTAACCGGTCAGAACTCGTTGTTGAGTTCTGATTAGCTGCGTAGAGCATCTTCAATCCAAGCCGTTAACTCTTTGAAAAGTGGCGGGATTTATCCTTTTTCGTCAGATCTAGTTAGATCGCGTCAAGCGGGATCGACTTCACTTGCGGCCGTTCGATCGGAGACTTCTCAGCCGCGCATTGTACGTGCACCTCACCACATCATGGAATGATCACCGTGCGACGAGGAGCGTATATCTAAAATGCTTTTGACCAATAAAAAGTCTCGTGATGGTATCTTGACGCGACTGACGAGTAACACCATAGCCCCCATTTTTTAAAGCCATCAGATCAGCATATCTTCGACATGGCATACTCTAGGCCATTGATCTTGAATATTCCCTTTTCATCTTACCCAAAATACCCCTGACCAAATGGGAAAATGGCGTCTATAACCGGTTTTCATTTTGTAAACCATATCTCAGACGATTGATTCTAAAGAGCATTCCTCTCTCCTAGAAAATCGTCGAACAGGTAATGTGCTTGCATCTGGGCTGCGGCATGTCCTTGTGGGAAGGCCTTGGTGGCTGTGTGTGCATGCTTGCGGGGTGCAACTGTGGCCTGCTTGCAGGCCTGTGGCTTGCCATTGCTGCTGCGCGGCTATGCTTGCATAGCATGCCAGGACTGTCCGGGGTGGGGCTTGGTTGCTGCATGGGCAGCTAGCCTGTGGCTGTGCCATGTGCCTAGCCGTAGGGTTGCTGCTGGTGCTGCCATGTAGCTAGCTGCCACATCAGCTTTGTGGGTCTGACCCACAATACCTGACTTGTTTCTCTCTCTTCATTCTCGCTCTTCTTTCTCTCTCTTCATTCTCTCTCTTCGTTCTCTCTCTTTATTTTCTCTATTCCTTCTCTTTCTTCTCTCACCACATCACGCACTCATAAGCCACATCATTAGTAGGACCCACTTGTCCACGTCACTAGGCAGTGGGCCCACATACTTCCTCTCCCCTCTTTTCTCTCTCAACATTTTCTCTCTCCTCCTTCATTCATCACAATACTCTGCCATCAAGGATGCCTCAACTCTGGCACTTGCACAGATACTCTCTCTCCTGTACTGATACTCTCTCTCCTCATTTCTTTAACTGTAAACTCATCAACACTGCCCACATCAGCCAATTTGCCAACAATGACAACACATGGTCCAACAAGATGATTATCCTATATGTAAGCTAAATGAGGAGGGTATAACTCCAGCCGTAACCGACATGAATGTAGTGAAAGAAATAAGAAAATTGAGTTCAAGAGCTAAGCTCTATCAAACTACCATTAACAATCTTTTATTTTCTTTTATTTTATTTTATTTTTTTGGCTTGAGATGAGCAAATAGATATATAAAATAGAAACAAGAAATACAAAGTAGCAAAAGGTAAAATCAAAACTAAAATCCTACCCTGCCTTTGGCACTGCTATGATCAGCAAGGAGGAAATCAATTACACAGAGTGTACTAAATAAAATGAAATCTATGATGCTCAGAAGCATCCCAGCTAATATCTCTAAATAGAGATTTAGGAGCCAAAGTCCAATAATTAGAAATCATATCCCTAGCTGCAAAACGAGCTAGTCCATCAGCAACCTAATTAATCTCTCTAAAACTATGACTAGTCCTCCATTGAATGTTATGAAAATATTGAGACACTCATCCAATCCTGATAAAAAGACCATGGTATATTATCCTTCAGTAAGCCTTCGACTACTGAACTTGAATCGAACTCAATCCAAAGTTTGGAACAGCCTACATCTTGAGCTTGACGAATGCCAAGTATCAAAACTGAAAATTCTGATAACAACCATTAACAATCAACCCATGCCTAAGAAGAAGAAAAACATATAAATAAAAACCCCTCTCCAACTTCAAAAATTAAAAGGAAAAACTGTTCAAACATAACTACATTTGGCTTTATACTGTAAGAGGCTCTAATGTTTCCGTTGTCTAATATTTTTTTGTTAGGGAGATAAAGTATTCCTGCAATAAAAAATTGACAACTGACAAAAACCACGTTATCAGCCGAGGTCGGCCGCTGACTTTCGTTCTATATGGGCCACTAAGGAAGCCCCGCCAACTCGATGTCCTAATTTCACAGAGCTCGGACTCCTCTGATGTTTTAAACAGTTGACAACCAGTCCTCCGTCAAGTCAGCCATCTCGAGACATTTGGATTTGACTTCCAGACCTCATCCGGGTAGAAGTTTATCTCCAGAAGAGTTCTCCGTGCAAGAACACCTATCCTCCCAAGTCATTCGGACTCAACTTCCAGGCCTCATCCTGGTAGAGTTCTATCTCCTGTCATCCTGAGACATTTGGATTTGACTTCCATGCCTCGTCCCAGTAGAGTTCTATCTCTAGAAGAACTCCCCCGTATGAAGACAACTATCATCCCGAGACATTGGGACTCAGTTAACCGAAAGTCCTTGTATCAATAGAGTCCAATTACTGATGAACTTGAGATGACACTGAGAGGGAGGGTCAATTAGTGTCTGAAATTTTTTCTTTAATTTTCCTTTACTTTCTACTGCAACCCAGAGCTGATAGAGAATAAAAAATTCAACACATACACAAGCGTATGCAAATCTACATTGCTACCATTTAGTGGCCAGGTCTACCAGATTTGCACATCCACCCTGCAAGCCGTTCCATGCACTTCACAGTATATAGGAAAATAAAAACAGTCTACAACACAGGATATATGTGGTTCACTAACACAATGTGTGATGGCTAGTCCATGGAGTAAACCCCAATGGGCTCCGTACTCAATATTATACTTTTAGTCTTTTACAAGACAAGGATGTGAACTGTCACACCCCAATTCTGGTCTAACCAAAATGGTGTGATGAACCGCCAATAAATCAATGGTTCAACCATGATCTCGTATAGATCGTACCCACCATATCAAACCAAACACACATTCCACATTAATAATTAGAGGTAATAAAAAAATAAGCGAAAGTCTTACAGATAATGAACTGAGCGTCTAACAGTGATAAATAAGTATTTAATCCAATTATCTTCAAACCACAAAACATAAAAATAAATAACCAATTACATATCAGATGTTCAAATTGTAGCTAAAATCAAGCAAAAATACATTGGTTGCACTCGCATAATGAATCATACGCATCTTCTTCAGCTTCTACGTGCATCGCAGCAACGTGTTCACACGTCGACAAATTCATATATTCTTCAATGGTAGGACCGGCATCATCAACTAAAAATATTCAATGTCAAAAAGGGTGAGCACACATCATGGCTCAGTGAGGAAACAAAACAATGCAACAAACATATGCATGCATTCAATTCATATCTTTGGTCTAATTTTTAAGTTTGCAATATGCTATAGAAAAGTTTGGTGGCCGCCGCACCTCTATACACGAGTGTGTGAATCAGCCCAATGGATCAAATACCATTGTCGTCCCACATGTACCCACCATGGAATAGAGATAGAGCTAAAGTGTCCGGATCAAACACCATCAACACTTCCCCTGATGCCCTACCCATACCAACACGTAAGCCCCTATTGGCTAGGGCTTACAAATTGGGCTCGCAACGAATCAATCCTAATGCCAAACATTGTATCCAAGGCCTCACCCCAGCATCCCTCAATACATCCATAGAGATAGAACTAAGGCCCCCCGACAGAGTTAGAGACCACACGGTCCGAGACCACCTCCCTTGATGTCCTACGACGTAACAGTTTTGCTAAGGTATGGACGATACGATGATGTTAGTGGGCAAGACTTGAGTAGAGATAGAGCTAGAGTCTGGTGACGATATGAAGTTGGTTCATCAATCAAGGCGCCGGTCTCATTGTCCAACTTCAGATTTTGTTCCATGGGGAATGGATTGGGCTTGCACCCTAAAGCACCTGAATCTGCCAATATGTCCAAGGCATATTTTTGCTGACACAGTAGTAACCCATGTGGTGTAGAGACAACCTCAATACCCAAAAAATACGTTAATGGACCAAGATCTTTAATCTGAAAATAACGCTGGAGCTGACTTTTAATATGGGTAACATTTGTATTATCAGACCCGGTAAGGATTATGTCATCGACATACAGAAGTAAAGCAGTATAGATTGGTCCATTTCTATAGACAAACAGTGAGGCATCTGATGCCGACTGTTTTAAACTAAGCTTGTGAAGGGCATCGACCAATTTTTTATTCCACTATCTAATGGCCTGTTTCTGCCCATATAGGGATTTGTTTAACCGACATGCCATATCAGAAGGTAATGGGCCCCCATTGTATAGGAAACCAGCCAGAGGAGTCATATACATCTCTTCCTCTAGGTCCCCATGCAAGAAGACATTTGTGACATCCAGTTGATGAAGGGACCATTTTTGATAAGTGGCCATGGAAATCAGACTTCGAACCGACAAATTGGCAACGGGAGCAAATGTTTCGTGAAAATCAACACCTTGAAGTTGAGTAAAACCCTTAGCGACAAGGCGAGCCTTATATCTCAAAACATTACAATAAGCCCTATGCTTGACCTTATATATCCACTTATACCCAATTGGCGTTTTAGCAATAGGAAGCCTCTCGACAGTCCAAGTATTATTTTGGGCCAGGGCAGTCAGTTCATCATGCATAGCGGACTGCCATAATGGATCTTTACATGCCTGTCTATAGGTCTTGGGCTCAGACTGATTACATAAAGAAGTTAACAAGGCCTTATATGCTGGGTTTTGGAAAAAAGTAAAATAGGCTTGAATAGGTTTTGAAGGCTTACCTGAACTGGACTGATTTGAAGAGATCGGCTGGACTGATGGACCTAGGACAGTATTACACACAAAATCATGCAACTGAGTAGAAGACTGGCGTACTCTCAAGGATCTCCTTGGACCAGAAATTTGTACCTCAGATATAGGCCCATGGGGGGGAAGATGCAGTCTCACGTAAGGAATCAGATGATGAAGGTAAAGTGGTAGCAGTAATACCAACCAAATCCAAACCATGACTAGAGGATGAAGGGGATACAGAAACTGAAGGCCCAGTGGATGAAGAAGATGTGGGAACTAACATGCTAAAAGAAGAAGAAGATGGGGATACCAGAATGGGTTGTATGGGTGTCGTGGTAGAGCCTGATGGTGAGATAATATGTTCAGTTCTAAAAACTTCATCAATAGTACTGACAACATCAGTAACAGGTCAAGAGAAGGAGTATGTAGAACCAGGGATAGCAGAAGCAAAAGGGAATATATTTTCAATAAAAAGAACATCTCTATTAGTGAGTTAAGTATTTGTAGACAGATTAAACAAACGATATCATTTCAGATTGAAAGGATAACCAACAAAGATGCATGGTAATGCTCTGGAGAAAATTTATGTTGAGAGGGTAACAAATTTCTTGCATAGCATAGGCAGCCAAAAGTCCAAAAACTATCATAAAGAGGTGGTTTGTGAAACAAAACTTCAAATGGAGAAAGACTACAAAGAACAGGGGAAGGAAGTCAGTTTATAATAAAACAAGCAATTAACACATAGTCACCCCAAAATGTCAAAGGTCAAGAAGACTGAAACCTAAGGGATCGAGCAACCTGTAACAAGTGAATATGTTTCCTTTCCACTACACCATTTTGCTGAGGTGTATAGACACATTTAAGTTGATGAATGATGCCCATGGAATGTAATAACTGTTTCATAGATGTAGGAAGAAATTCTAGCCATTATCAGTTCTAAAAATTTTTACTACAACAGAAAATTGAATAGAAACTAGTTTAAAAAACTGATTAAGGTACAATAAAACATCTGATTTATTTTTCATCAAGTAGACCCAAGTGGTCCTAGAGTGATCATCCACAAGGGTCAAAAAATAGTGACAGCTTGTGTGAGTGGCCGTAAAATATGGCCCCCAAACATCTCCATGAATCAATTCAAAACAAGTAGTAGCACGAGACATACTAAGAGGAAAAGGAGACCTAGATTGCTTTGCAAGAGGACAGACAGTACAAGCTTCAATATGTGAATCAATATGAGTTAAATGGACAGAAGAATGACCTAATATATTATGCCAGATGTGAGGAGAAACAACAGTGGCTGCAACAGATATGGAGGCAGCAAAAGGAGAAGAATCAGGAGTAGTCATAACCGGGAGAGAGGTGGAAGCTTCAAGTGATATAAACCATCACGCAGCCAACCAAGCCCAATCATCATCTTGGTTGCTAAGTCCTGAAAAATACAAAAAGATGGGAAGAAAGTAACAGAGCACTTCATATCAGAGAACTAATTAATAGAAAGCAAGTTAAAAGAAAAACTAGGAACATGAAATACGTTGTTTAACAGAATATTTTTGGTCAGAACACACTAGCCGAACTGAGTAAGACGGTATCCAGACCCATCCGGTAAGACTACAGGGGCACACTGAAATGGAACACAAGTAGGCTGAGACAAAGGATTACTTGAGAAATGGTTGGTGGCCCCTGAATCAATTATCCAGGGTTGGGATTGTTGAAAAGAGGTAGATAAGCATAAATTGTTACCTGCAAAGTTAATAGTTGGAGAAGAAACACTAAGAAAAGATACTAACTGATTGTAACGATTCATCGTGAGTGGAGGAGCAATTGACTGAACATCTCCACTAGACACACCTTGAGTCCCAGTTAGAACAGTAGGACTATCAGAAGAAATATCCCCATCAGATATTGTAGTGTAAGCTTGGAACTTCTTTGGACCCAAACCAGTAGACTTGAAATTACAACGAGAAAAATTTGGGGAAAATCCATTTAACGAGAAGCAATTTTCCTTGAGATGGACTCTATTGATACAAGAGCTAAGCTCTATCAAACAACCATTAATCTTTTATTTTATTTTATTTTTTTGGCTTGAAATGAGCAAATAGATATATAAAATAGAAACAAGAAATACAAAGTAGCAAAAGGTAAAATCAAAACTAAAATCCTACCCTGCCATTGGCAGTGCTATGATCAGCAAGGAGGAAATCAATTACACAGAGTGTACTAAATAAAATGAAATCTAGGATGCTCAGAAGCATCCCAGCTAATATCTCTAAATAGAGATTTAGGAGCCAAAGTCCAATAATTTGAAATCATATTCCTAGCTGCAAAACGAGCTAGTCCATCAGCAACCTAATTAATCTCTCTGAAACTATGACTAGTCCTCCATTGAATGTTATGAAAATATTGAGACACTCATCCAATCCTGATAAAAAGACCAAGGTATATTATCCTTGAGTAAGCCTTCGACTACTGAACTTGAATCGAACTCAATCCAAAGTTTGGAACAGCCTACATCTTGAGCTTGACGAATGCCAAGTATCAAAACTGAAAATTCTGATAACAACCATTAACAATCAACCCATGCCTAAGAAGAAGAAAAACATATAAATAAAAACCCCTCTCCAACTTAAAAAATTATAAGAAAAAACTGTCCAAACATAACTACATTTGGTTTTATACCGTAAGAGGCTCTAATGTTTCTGTTGTCTAATATAATTGTTGTTAGGGAGATAAAGTATTCCTCCAATAAAAAATTGACAACCGACAAAAACCACGTCATCAGCCGAGGTCGGCCGCTGACTTCCGTGTTATATGGGCCACTAAGGAAGCCCCGCCAACTCGATGTCCTAATTTCACCGAGCTCGGACTCCTCTGATGTTTTGAACAGTTGACATCCAGTCCTCCGTCAAGTCAGCCATCTCGAGACATTTGGATTCGACTTCCAGACCTCATCCCGGTAGAAGTCTATCTCCAGAAGAGTTCTCCGTGCAAGAACACCTATCCTCCCAAGTCATTCGGACTCAACTTCCAGGCCTCATCCTGGTAGAGTTCTATCTCCTGTCATCCTGAGACATTTGGATTTGACTTCCAAGCCTCGTCCCAGTAGAGTTCTATCTCTAGAAGAACTCCCCCGTATGAGGACAACTGTCATCCCGAGACATTGGGACTCAGTTAACCGAAAGTCCTTGTATCAATAGAGTCCAATTACTGATGAACTTGAGATGACTAGTCCATGGAGTAACAATGGAGTAAACCCCAATGGAGTAACAATGGAGTAAACCCATAATAACTGATTGTACTGATTCATCGTGAGTGGAGGAGCAATTGACTGAACATCTCCACTAGACACACCTTGAGTCCCAGTTAGAACAGTAGGACTATCAGAAGAAATATCCCCATCAGATATTGTAGTGTAAGCTTGGAACTTCTTTGGACCCAAACCAGTAGACTTGAAATTACAGCGAGAAAAATTTGGGGAAAATCCATTTAACGAGAAGCAATTTTCCTTGAGATGGCCTTGACGATGGCAGTAGGTACACGTCTGAATTTTCAGACGAAATTCTTGGGGACGACCCACAGCACAAGCAGTATTCTCAGAGGGCACAACAGATACACACAGACCCCTATGTCGCTCTTCTTGTAACACCATGGAGTAGGCCTTAATGCAGGAAGGCAATGGATCCATAGCTAATATTTGAGTACGAATTGCAGCAAACGTATCATTTAGACCCATTAAAAACTGATATAACTGATCAGATTCCAGATGCTCTGCAATAATAGTAAGAACTTCTTTAGAATACTGAAGACGCTGAATGTGGGAGCCAAGTTAATCCCAAAGAACCTTGAGAGCTGTAAAGTATCCAGAGACGGAAAGGTGATACTGACGAAGAAGATTTATACGGCATTTCAAGTCAAATATCCTAGGGCCATTAGACTGAGCATACCGTTGTTCAAGATCTAAACAGAGCTCTCTGGAGCTATTCACATACAAAACGGTCTGCTGAATCTCAGGCTTCAATGAATTGTATATCCATGATGTTACCATCAGATCACATTGCTCCCATGCCGCAGCGCCATCTTTATTAGTCAATGGATCTGGCTTCGGTAAAGAACCATCTACGAAGACGTATTTATTTTTGGCACCAAGAGCTACACTCATAGCTCTCTTCTAGGAGGAGTAATTATCCTCATCCAGCAGTTTCGTCACCAAGACATACCCAGGGTTGTCTGCCGAATGCAACAACAATGGAGAGGGACAAAGCACGGCAGATTGACGAGATGTAGCCATGAACAAGATACTTGGACAAAGCGAACCACGAAGACCAAGAATTGCAAAAACAACTCAAGTCACGAACCAGATTTAGGGCAAATAACCCCAACCAAGAAACCAGATTTGGTGGAGATACCACACCGAATCAAAAGAAAATTAAAAAAACAAGAACACTAAAAACAAAATACAATTTCTTAAACGAATACCCAAAGGGCATATCGATTCTAGATAGAGCAGATGGATCCAACACAACGAGTTGCAGACATACAGAAGCACAGAAGAATCGAAGCGCCTTGATCGCTGAACTCATCAAGAACCAAGAATGAAGAACTTCAGCGAAGAACATCAATGATTCGCAGCTCTAATAAATGGTAAAACAGAGAAAAACCTTTCACTTCTATTATTCCAACATACCCAGTACACCCAGTATCCACTGTATTTATATAAATACTACAGATCTTACCACAAGAGATTACATTACATCAGATGGTGACATGTGATCTTACTACAAGGGATTACACATTACATCAAGATGTTGACACGTGTCTCCAACAATAAATAAACAAAGAGGAAGCCTGGACCTCTGGTGGTATACATCAATTATTACTGAGTCATATAGAAAAATATGATGAACGAAAAAAAAAAAAACATATAAAAGAACTTAATACATGTAGCTGATAATTGATAAGAATATGGGAACGAGCAGGATCTTCAGCACTGATTCTGAATGGTAACCACTGAAAGAGGGAAGATCTAAGAGTATTGATAAGCCTTCTTTTCTTCTTCGTTCATAAAAGACACAAGTGGGAAGGACTTTCCGACCCCCACGGACGTCTTGAAGGTGATCTTGTTGCCATCGATGCACATCTCCGCTACAGGAATCCACACGAACGCCTGCTTGGTCTTCACTCCGGTCATCTTCTTCATTCTTCCTTTCTCCACGTATGCCGTGGTCTCGGCAGCATAACTGGTCTTGCTGTTGGTTGGCACACTGAAGTGTTCATAGGCGGCCTTGCATTTCCACCACACAAAACCCGTGGCTCTCACCCTCCCGCATTCTACCAGCTCCCCCGTGGGTAGAACACCACTAGGGAATCCAATCTCTTTCATCAGCTCAGCTGAAAATCGATCACAGGCTTCTTTTCCGTACACAATTTCAGCCCCAGCTCTCTCGTCGGTAGCCATGTTGGATCAATTGATCGATTGGTTAGCGCGGCCAAGTGATAGAAAGTTAAAAGAACGGAGGAACTCTTGGTCTTTAACTGCTTATTGATGTTAAAGAGTCGAGGTGTTTGTGATGAAGTCTGATTGAAATGCATGGATATTTATAGATTATGAAAATGCTAAAGAAGAGAGACTGACGGTGATTTTAGTCATCTTTGACATGCTATATGGTATTTTATTTTATTGCATGCATCTTCCCTCGTTCATCCATACTTGACTGGGTCTCATGCTACGACAGTCTCTGACCAGGCCAATTTTGACGGATGAGACTTGGCATATGTTTTCTTTTCTTCTCATAATAATTGGAATTGGCATTTGCCTCGTCTAATCTTAATATAACTGGGATGCAATATTCTATCAAAATAAGCATCCAACCCAATTACCCCCCTTTGACCTGAACACGTGTTTACCCACCTTACCAGCCTAAGATTTTAAATAACCGAATGGAGTCGGCCGAAACGACCAATTGGACTAGTAATCGACCCATACCATCTCTATTAACCCCGATTCTTTACTTACTGAGTTTGACTGAGGGAAGAGCGTGTCCAACTGATTATCAAATAACATTAGGACCATTGGAATCGAAACCAATGGAGAATAATTCCATAAAAATTCCGGGTTTTTAAACCCTGCACCGGCCGGCTACTTATGAAAGGTAAAGGGGCATAAGAGATGTGTTGATCACAGGTTGACACTGAGAGGGGGGTGAATCAGTGTCTTCAAAAATTCTTTTCAGATAATTTCTTTGCAGAAGGATGTTACCCAAATCCGACACTCTACTCACTGACCACAACCACACTGTCACTGAAGTATAATCACACAACCACTAAAACAAAAGCATACACACAGTCGTATGCACAACCACCTCGCTACCACAAAGTGGTCAGGTTTACCATGTTGTGCACACCCATCCTGCACGTCATTCTATGCATTTCACAATATATAGATAAACACATTTACACATAATCCACAACACAGAGATATATGTGGTTCACCAACACACTGTGTGATGGCTAGTCCACGAAGTATTGCCCAATAAGCTCTGTATATACTTAATACTCTACTTTTAGTTGTCTGCACAGCAGAGAGTACATACACCCACAGCAGAGAGTACATATACAAAGTTTACCCAGCATAAAACTAGGAAGGCACAAATGTGTTAATAATTCAGGTACCAAAGTACTAGTGCTCAGCACATGCTGTACACACCACGCTTTACCCGCACCACGGAAAGCAAACAATAACAATTTTGGGGCTTATAAAAATGCCCTACAATTTTAGCACAAGCTAGTTAGGTATATATCATTCATCACCTACAACTAGCATATATTGAGTACATAAATTAAGCAATGAAACTCATACAAGGTTAAAAGCCTTA
This sequence comes from Protea cynaroides, assembly GCA_028583415.1. Taxonomy (NCBI): domain Eukaryota; kingdom Viridiplantae; phylum Streptophyta; class Magnoliopsida; order Proteales; family Proteaceae; genus Protea; species Protea cynaroides. The sequence continues at coordinate 75,667,774 of CM053266.1, read as the reverse complement.
CAACCCTTATCTGGCATTTTTTTGGTACTTTAGGAAGACTCTGGAATGTCTCTGTGAAGCCTAGCATAGTCTCAGCACATATTTTAACTCCTCATAAACACACTCAAGCTCTCATAGCTCTTCTTCAGTGGCAAGTCATCATTCAATTTTCTCAATGCATTTAGAATATAACAAACCCCTATCATATCTTTCTGTAGAGCTTCATCAAGCTCAAATAGCTTTCCATCATGGCCAACATTCATTCAAGCCTTCAAACACATATCAACAAAGCTTAACTCCTCTCTTTGACGGTTGGTGGAAGGATTCAAAACATAAACACACACCAACCCTACAACGAGGCTTCACATAAGCTCATAATCACCATAAATATTCAATGGAAGCTTCACCAACCTCTCACCATTCCTTAATGCACCATTGACAGGCAAAGACGAGGTTGGTGAGTGATTAATTGTTTACAAAATGAGCAAAACTATCAAAATCCCTCTTCTTCCTATTATTTTCTCTCCTTCCCCATTTCTGCTTTGATTTTGGGCTCACTATCATTCTCAAATGAAAGAGCATTCAAATTAGAGCTTAGAGGAATTTGAACAGTCCGATTTGGAGGTCAAACGATCAAGATATGATCAAAATAGTGTTAACCAATGAAAACATTCAAAACAGAATCCTTTTTATCGTTCTCGTGCTCCTGCGCTACACCAAAGCGTCGCTAACTAACACGTCAGACGAGTTGCCGCCTAGTGATTGGCTAGACGGAGAATATCTTATAATGGCCGTTCGATCATCTCATAAAGGCAGAATGACTTCTTGCCGTTCAATTGACATAATCACATCAAATTCGATCAGAAGTGATATGGACCCTTCGATATGAATCTCATTTCATGCCTATACTGTACCTGCACTATACACGAGTGCAACCAATGCTGACCGGTCAGAACTCGTTGTTGAGTTCTGATTAGCTGCGTAGAGCTTCTTCAATCGAAGCCGTTAACTCTCAAAAAGTGGTGGGATTTATCCTTCTCCGTCAGATCTAGTTAGATCGCGTCAAGCGGGATCGGCTTCACTTGCGGCCGTTCGATCGAAGACTTCTCAGCCGCGCATTGTACGTGCACCTCACCACATAATGGAATGATCACCATCCGACGAGGAGCATATATCTAAAATGCTTTTGACCAATAAAAAGTCTCGTGATGGTATCTTGACGCGACTGACGAGTAACACCATAGCCCCCATTTTTTAAAGCCATCAGATCAGCATATCTTCGACATGGCATACTCTAGGCCATTGATCTTGAATATTCCCTTTTTATCTTACCCAAAATACCCCTGACCAAATGGGAAAATGGCGTCTGTATTCAGTTTTCATTTTATAAACCATATCTCAGACGATTGATTCCAGAGAGCTTTTATCTCTCCTAGAAAATCGTCGAACAGGTAATGGGCTTGCATCTGGGCTGCGGCAAGTCCTTGCGGGAAGGCCTTGGTGGCTGTGTGTGCATGCTTGCGGGGTGCAACTGTGGCCTGCTTGCGGGCCTGTGGCTTGCCATTGCTGCTGTGCGGCTATGCTTGCATAGCATGCCAAGACTGTGCGGGGTGGGGCTTGGTTGCTGCATGGGCAGCTAGCCCGTGGCTATGCCATGTGGCTAGCCATAGGGTTGCTCTCCGGTGCTGCCATGTAGCAAGCTGCCACATCAGCTTTGTGGGTCCCACCCACAATACCCGACTTGTTTCTCTCTCTTCATTCTCGCTTTCTCTTCTCTTCATTCTCGCTCTTCTTTCTCTCTCTTCATTCTCTCTCTTCGTTTTCTCTTTTATTTTCTCTATTCCTTCTCTTTCTTCTCTCACCACAACACGCACTCATAAGCCACATCATTAGTAGGACCCACTTTTCCACGTCACTAGGTAGTGGGCCCACATACTTCCTCTCTCCTCTTTTCTCTCTCAACATTTTCTCTCTCCTCCTTCATTCATCACAATACTCTGCCATCAAGGATGCCTCAACTCTGGCACTTGCACATATACTCTCTCTCCTGTACTGATTCTCTCTCTCCTCATTTCTTTAACTGTAAGCTCATCAACATTGTCCACATCAGCCAATTTGCCAACAATGACAACACATGGTCCA
>CM053266.1:75578948-75665153 GCA_028583415.1 Protea cynaroides | reverse complement strand
GGAGATAACGATCCCAGGTATTAAATTGACCCAAAAACACTAAAATAGGGGGTAGAGTCGCATACCCAGCTAGGCAGGGTCGGACCCCCCAATATAAAAGTCAGTCCCTAAGTTTATAACCGGGGGTTGGACAACTTAGAACCAGGGTTCGACGGGATCTCCGACCCCCTCATCAACCCCCAGTCTGTTGATAGAAACCGTGATTTGGAAACTTTCCAAATTTCAAGAGGATTCTTTCCTAATCTCAGTGGGACTTATTTTGAGAGTTTCTACTCTATAAATAGGATGTCCCTAAGACTCTTTCACTCCTTTTAGAACCCTAATTGGATTGAGAGAAAGAGAAGAGAAGGAGAAGAGAAGGAAAGTGGAGAAGAAGACCAAAGAAAAGGCTTCAGAGAAATAAGTCTACTTCTCATGTATGGATACTATCTCCATGAATTTCTTAAGACCTTAGAGTAGATAATGAAGAGGGTATGTTCTAGGAGAAACCCAAATCATCCATCCATGGTTAGATTTCAATGGAAACCATGGAGGAGATCATTAAAAACCATGTAAGTGTACAGAGAGAAGTTCTAAGCCATAGAACATGTATAGAATGGGTTATAGAAGTAAACCATGGGAACCAAACTTGAAAGAATGAACCGTAGGATGAAATTCTCGACTCAAACCACGGGGGTCGCACGTGGGGTCGATGGAGAATCGACCCTGGCATCGACCCCTAGCATTCGGGAAATCCAAGAAAGGGGTGGTCGCACCCAGGGTCGATAAAACATCCGACCCAGGCATCGACCCTACTATAGGGGGTCGCAGAAAATTGCTACCCTACCTGCGACCCGTCCTGCGACCCCCAGTTAACAGCAAGCTTTAAAATTAGATTAATTCTAATTAAATTCTATCAATTTGGTTATGTCTTCTAGTGAAAATATTGATATTAAGGTGGTTCTTAAAGCTTAAAAGAGGATCTACAATTAAGCAAAGGTGAGGGAACAAGACCTAAACTAATTGGTTAATAACAAACTGTTTTTGTTTCTTGAGTCCAATGCCATGATTGATTCTATGCGTGTATGCTTGTAACGTGCATTCAACATGTCATCTAATATTTCTATTATTACTGTTCATGCATATTTAAATTTATTGATTATAACTTGATGATGATGATGATGATAAGAATAGGCATGTGAATGTTTGTGTTTGGCTGTTGTACATGGTGCGGGTAGAGATGGTATCAACCGGTGCTTGGATGCCGTTCTCATCGGGGTATATTGTGCCATTGTCTATTCAAGTCATGTCCATTAAGCAAGTGTTAGTGTGTTTGATGCGAGTGGAGCATCAGGGGGCGAACGTGGCATTGTGGTTCAGCCTGGTCACCAGACTCTAGCTCTATCTCTACTCAAGTCTTGTCCACTAACATCGTCGTATTGCCATTACCTTAGCGAAACTAATACGTCGTAGGGCATCAGGGGGGGGAACGTGGCATTGTGGTTCAGCCTGGTCACCAGACCCTAGCTCTATCTCTATGGATGTATTGAGGGACGCTGGGGTGAGGCCTTGGATACATTGTTTGACATTAGGGTTGGTTAGTTGCGAGCCCATTTTGCAAGCCCTCGCCAACAGGGGCTTACGTGTTGGTATGGGCAACCGGTACAGCAATGCCATTTTCATTGGGTTTATATTGTCCATGGTGGGTGCATGTGGGGCGACAGTTCCATTTTCATTGGGTGTTTCCACACACTCGTGTATAGAGGTGCGGCGGCCACCTATCCTTTCTATTGCACATTACAAACTTATATACCAGACCACAGTTATGAATTGAATATATGCATATGGTTGTTGCATTATTTTGTTTGCTCACTGAGCCGTGATGTGTGCTCACCCTTTCGAATTCGAATATTTTTAGTTGATGATGCAGGTACCACCGTTGAAGATTATATGAACACTCCAGTGTACGGGCACATGGCGGCGATGGAAGTTGAAGACTTAGTGGATACGCATGACTCCTCATGCGAGTGTAACTCATGCGTATTCGATTAGATTTCTTTTATTATTAAAGACATGTAATTGATATTTTACTTATTTATGTCTCAGTTGATACAATATAACTTGATATTTTATTTATGATTATCACAGTTAGATTTCTCAGTTCATTTTACTATAAGACTTCCGCTATTGTGTATCTACTATGATTATGAATGTGAATGTGTGAGGTTTAGATAACACGGATGTAGCTTACTCGAGATCCTTGTTGAACCGTTGGTTTGTTAGCGGTTCATCACCCGATTCTGAATAGTGTGGAATTAGGGTGTGACAACTTGGTATCAGAGCATCTCAGGCCTTGTCCGCTAAACCAACATACTTTCACAAGCACTCTTAAAATGAGATAGGATAAGAGTTAAAAATTGTAATACTAACACACTATAAGCACCAGTGATGTTTGAGACAAAATTGAAAAGAGAATAATATATCTATTAAAGGAGAAACAAGTTCAAGTACAACGAAGGGAAAACAAACGTATATATTTTTAAAGCGGAGTACAGTCCACAACCCGGACAGTTACTTTATTGTACAAAAAGGAAAACAAAAAGAGAATACAATCATGAAGCTGGAGGTGATGGGGGAGGCGGTGCCTCACGATCTCTATCATAGTCCTCAGCGTAGACTATAGTTAACCAAGCTATCTGAGTCTGGGTCATCTGGAGACTAGCTGTGAGATCAGCCACCCGCTAGTCGGTTACGCGCTGAGAATCCCTAAGCTCTCCCACTCGCTGATCGGACAAACGTTGAGCCTCTAGAAGCTCTCCCATCCTCAAATCAGACATGCGCTGAGCCTCTTGTATCTCATGCAATATCCCCATCATGTCATCAGAAGGTGCATACGAAGGACCAGCCGCATACGAAGGACCAGCTGAAGAAGAAGGACCAGCTCCGGTAGCATGAGTCGGTGCTGGAGGAGGTATGGCATCCTCATCCATGTACAGACGATTGTCATCACCCCCATGAACTCCTGCTCCAGTGGCTGCTACTGCTGCCTCAGCATCAGCCATCTCCACTCGAGTGCGAGGGCGCACCATCGCGTTCCTCTCCTCATCGTTGACCTGGGCGTCCCGCATGCCCATCTTACAGATGGCCTCCCAATCTAGAGGTGATGAGAGGGATTTCTCCTGAATCTTCTCATCCATCAAGTCAACACCCAGGCGGATAAGCAGCGTAGTGATCATGCGTCCATAAGGTAGGTTGCCAGTATGACTAGGCAATGTGGCACTGATCATCGTTCGCATGATGATATAAGGAAGGCATACCGGCTGCCTAGTACAGATACAGTACAGCAAAAACTGAGTCAACTGGGAGACCCTCATGAAATGTCCACTCTACGGTATCAGTTTATACTGAATAATCTTGCAGTACACCCACAGATCTGAACGTAGGTAACTCGCTTTCATCTCCCAGTGATCAGGTCTGATGAGCTAACGGTCTATCTCAGCCCTCATCTGTAATGAAAAGAACTGGGGCTCTCCAGGGGCACAAAACACGAAGGAGCCGTCATATGAGATACCCAGCAAGTCCGCTAGCTGCCGATAGTCAATAGAAATCTCAACTCCCTTGACATAGCTAGTGATCCTGAGCTTACTACCCCTCTCAACGTCGTTGTAATCCCCCACCACTTGGAGATTACAATAGAACTGTCGTACCAAGTCAGGACAGGTACAGGCGTCATAGGTGATGACAGGAAGCCAGCCCATATCACCAAAAGCCCCCTCCACATTGAACAAGGCCAGGCTAGCCAAGTCCACCTTGCGGCCTCCCTCTACTTTCTTACGAGCGTAGCGGGCATACTGCGTCTCTGCTTCATTGGAATGGAAGCGAAGACGGTCGTAAACACTAGGTACCTTGGTACGAGCCATAGTATCTGCAAATAACAAAGAAAAACAGATAATGGCTTAGTAGAGATGAAAAACCCAAAATTTTGACATTATAACGACGTAAATTGGTCAAAAGCCTCACTTTTCACCCATACACGTGGGCAGGAGGACTTACATAGATCTTAAACTATCCTGTAAGACTCATACAGTTGGAAATTTTAGCTAAAGAGATTGAATTGGATGAAATTTCAAGAAATTTAAAATCTCGACAAATTAGGGCAAAAAGGGTAAATTTCGAGTTTCACGATAACCAACCGATGAAACTCAAATATTTTTGAGGGCTTTAGTCCATTGAGTCACCAACAATAAAACCCCCCAATAAAAATCAATTTTTTGCGGTTGGAAAAAGTTTAATTTGAAGAAAACGAGATATACGAGCAAAAACCAAGATAAGGAAACCTAAAAACATGAAAACGTAGAAGATATACCTGTAGAGGAGGTGTAGACGTCGAAACGAGAAGCACAAACCACCAACGGATTGGAGTTGTCACTGTAGCAACTCAGAGGGACGAAACGAGACGGAACGGAGGAGAAAGAATGGGAAATGGACTCAAAATCGGAACTTAAAAATCTGATTTTTAGTCTGGGGGTCGGAGAATTCGACCAAAACCATCGACCCACCCATCGACCCCCTCATCGTCCCGCGGCTCTCGATAATCTGACAGAGAACTAGGGATCGAACCTAGGGTCGGACACCCATCGACCCCCATATCGACCCTCGGCTCTCGGTAAGAATCAGTGATTCCCAGGGTCAATCCTAGGGTCGGACAACCATCGACCCCCACCATCGACCTTGCATTAAAAAGACAGTAATTTTTGACAGAATGAACTGAAAAGTTTGAAAATACCATTGGTTAGTGTATCCAAATATGAGAATGAAGTATATAATGATTGCCTCACGTGTTCTATGACTTTTCAGACACTACCACCACCAGAACAGGAAATGGCTGGGCGAAGAGGGAACAGACGAGGACGTAACCCAATCCCACCACCACCACCTGTGGATGAAACTAGTCATGAAATTCCTGAAGTACAAGAGAATCCAAACGTGGCACTGCCAGGAGCTAATGGTCAGAAAAATCCTACAAACTTTCCAGCCCCACCTATAGATTTAGCTACAGCCGTAATGAACTTGGCACAACAATAGCAACAAATACAACAGGTGCAAGCTAATATGCAAGCTGCCATAGGCTTGGCTTTTCCAGCTGCACATATGACACTGATGCCAGCAAGACAGGCAAGCACAATACCAGGGGGAAGTAACACAGTACCCCATGCACCTCAAACACCAGTCATGCAAGCTCAAGTGTAGAACCCTGAGATAGCTCAAGGTGGTTATCAGTACCAACCACCTATGTATGGGGCCTATGCTCCGTATCAGTTGGACTGCTCCAGACTGGTCGAGCGTTTTCTGAAGATGAAGCCCAAAGAATTCAATGGCAAGCCAGCAGACCCTTTTGTGGCCGTCAAACTGGATTGATGAAATGGAAAGAAATTTTATGATGATGACAGTAAATGAGGAGGAGAAAGTGTTGTGTGCCACATTTATGCTCAAGGATGATGCACACCCTTGGTGGAAGTCTACCAGGACATATCTATTAACCAAACACACCCACTTGACCTGGGATATATACAAAGAGGCATTCTTTGAGAAATACTTCCCTAGAAGTTTCAGAGATTCTATGGAAAGACAGTTCCTGAGTTTATATCAGGAGCAGATGACTATCGACGCATATCAACAGCGTTATGAGGAGTTGTTTCTCTTTGCACCAGTCAGTATGCAAGAGGAGGATACGAAAACCCGAAGGTTCATCATGGGACTTAGGGGAAGCATACACGAACATGTTCTGGGACTTGAGAAGAAAATCTACAATAAAGCTGTACAAATTGCTTGAGTGATAGAGTGGAGCCAGAAAGAGAGCTACTTTTCTCAAAATAGGGGAAACAAAAGGCCAAATGAAAATTTTTACAATGGAGGGAACACCAAGGTATTCCAACCCTTCCGTACTCAAGACTTCAATGCTGCAGCCAAGACCACTTTAGCAGCCCCACCGCAACCAAAGCAAAATGGTGAAGGAATAAGATGTTTTAACTGAAATCAAGTAGGGCATGTCTCAAGAAAGTGTACTAAGCCCAGAAAACAACTACAACAAGGAAGAGTTTACGCCGTTTCAGCCAAGGATGCTGCCGCATCGCATGATGTGGTCACAGGTATGACTTGAACCTTTCATTCTATGTTACATTGTATGAGCATGTAGACTAAATTAAAACAAATCACAGGTATCGTACCTAGTAATGGCATTCCTGCCAGAGTGCTCTTTGATTCTGGAGCTACTCATCCTTTTATATCTGTGCCATTTGGAAAGAAGCTAAATATACCCCTTAAATCTTTAGACTACAAACGGCTTATACGATCGCCGATGGGAATTATGAAGTCCAAGGAAGGACCCAGTATAAATGTTGCCTTATGTTTCGCAGCAATAGATTCAGATTTGGAAGGAGGGAACATATAATAGAAACTCGTGATAATCCAATTGAGCGAGAATTTATGGATGAACTTATGGAGCAATAGTTCGTCGGCTGCGCTTGTGGCATTAAAGATCATCTATGAATTGATGGATGAAGTAAAAGTAGTAATTTTGTTAGATCTGTATATAAGAACGGTGTAAGCAGAGTTAGAAAAAAGAAAACCAAACCCTGACTTTTGTTTTGGGAATGGAACTGCAGTACAGTGAACTATGTCAATGATTTTCCACTGACTCCCAAATCGGTTGACATGGTTGGGTGATGATCGCCTTATCAAGATAGCTCATTCCATTGCTATACAACCTCGGTATGCTTTGGAGCGGCTAACTAAGCTATATGTGGAGTGAATTTGCTACCAAGCTACTATGTAGATGTCACCTATAAAGCATGGTACGGTAGGAATGTCAAATTCTTTTGTTTTTGAATGAAGTTGATGAATGAAGAATTTTAAAACCTGAGCCTATTGAGGAAACCTATCAAGTGGCAGACAAGATCAAAGAAAAGGTCCAGGATAGCTCAAGTTGTCAGAAGAGATACCAAGACCTCAAGTTTGCCATAAGTGACAAAGTGTTCTTGAGGATATCACTTAAGCATGGATTAAAGAAAAATTCAACGAGGAGGGTAAGTTATATCCGATATATGTTTGGACTTCATAAAATTTGGAGAGATGTAGAAAAGTTGTATATCAACTAGCGTTACCGCTGTCCATGTCTAGTATACATGATGTATTTCGTGTGTCTCTATCATAGAAGTACATTGGAGATTCATATCAAAGGTACAGATCACGAAACCAACGGATTAGATAAAAGATTTAACTATTGAAGTGGTGCCAGCCTAGTTCACTAGTTGGAAGGTACAACATCTCCAAAGCTGGGATGATTAGTATGTGAAGACAACTTGATAACTCGGCGAAGACAAGACGTGGAGAAGATTTTGCATGGAAAGAAGAAGATGCAATGCTGAAATAGAATTCCCACCTAAATTCAAATTTTGAGGATAAAATTTAGGGAAGTTGTAATATCCGTACGTTCAAATTTTGAGGACGAGATATCTTTTAAGGGTGGTGGAGTTGTAAGACCCGCACGCCACGAACCTGGTCTAACCTTACTTTTCGTGTCGTGACCAGATACCTATCATGGTCGAGCCAAATGAACCAAGTGTGTGAAGGAGATAACGATCCCAGGTATTAAACTGACCCAAAAACAATAAAATAAGGGGTAGGGTCGCAAACCCAGCAAGGCAAGGTCGGACACCCCAATATAAAAGTCAAAACCTAAGTTTATAACCGGGGGTCGGACAACTTATAACCAGGGGTTGACGGGATCTCCGACCCCCTCATCGACCCCCAGTCTGTCGACAGAAATCGTGATTTTGAAACTTTCCAAATTTCAAGGGGATTCATTTCTAATCTCAGTGGGACTTATTTTAGGAGTTTCTACTCTATAAATTGGACGTCCCTAAGCCTCTTTCACTCCTTTTAGAACCCTAATTGGATTGAGAGAAAGAGAAGAGAAGGAGAAGAGAAGGAGAAGAGAAGGAAAGTTGAGAAGAAGACCAAAGAGAAGGCTTCAGAGAAATTAGTATACTTCTCAGGTATGGATACTATCTCCATGAATTTCTTAAGACCTTAGAGTAGATAATGAAGAGAGTATGTTCTAGGAGAAACCCAAATCATCCATCCATGGTTAGGTTTCAATGGAAACCATGGAGGAGATCATTAAAAACCATGTAAGTGTACAGAGAGAAGTTCTAAGCCATAGAACATTTATAGAATGGGTTATAGAAGTAAGCTATCGGAACCAAACTTGAAAGAATGAACCGTAGGATGAAATTCACGACTCAACCCACGGGGGGTCGCACGTGGGGTCGATGGAGAATCGACCCTAGCATCGACACCCAGCATTTGGGAAATCCAGGAAAGGGGTGGTCGCACCCAGGGTCGATGGAACATCCGACCCTGGCATCGACCCTACTACAGGGGGTCGTAGAAAATTGCTACCCTACCTACGACCCGTCCTACGACCCCTAGTTAACAGCAAGCTTTAAAATTAGAATTAATTCTAATTAAATTTTATCGATTTGGTTAGGTCTTCTAGTGATATAATATTGATATTAAGGTGGTTCTTAAAGCTTGAAAGAGGATATACAATTAAGCAAAGGTGAGATAACAAGACCTAAACTAATTGGTTAATAACAAACTGTTTTTGTTTCTTGAGTCCAATGCCATGATTGATTCTATGCGTGTATGCTTGTAACGTGCATTCAACATGTCATCCAATATTTCTATTATTATTGTTCATGCATATTTAAATTTATTGATTATAACATGATGATGATAATGATGATAAGAATAGGCATGTGAATGTTTGTGTTTGGCTGGTGTACATGGTGCGGGTAGAGATGGTATCAATCGGTACTTCGATGCCGTTCTCATCGGGGTATATTATGCTATTGTCTATTCAAGTCATGTCCATTAAGCAAGTGTTAGTGTGCTTGATGAGAGTGGAGCATCAGGGGGCGAACGTGGCATTGTGGTTCAGCCTGGTCACCAGACTCTAGCTCTATCTCTACTCAAGTCTTGTCCACTAACATCGTCGTATCGCCATTATCTTAGTGAAACTAATACGTTGTAGGGCATCAGGGGGGGGGAACGTGGCATTATGGTTCAGCCTGGTCACCAGACCCTAGCTCTATCTCTATGGATGTATTGAGGGACACTGGGGTGAGGCCTTGGATACATTGTTTGACATTAGGGTTGGTTAGTTGCAAGCACAGTTTGCAAGCCCTCGCCAACAGGGGCTTACGTGTTGGTATGGGCAACCGATACAGCAATGCCGTTTTCATTGGGTGTATATTGTCCATGGTGGGTACATGTGGGGCGACAGTGCCATTTTTATTGGGTGTTTCCACACACTCGTGTATAGAGGTGCGGCGGCCATCTATCCTTTCTATTGCACATTGCAAACTTACATACCAGACGATAGTCCAGTATACGGGCACGTGGCAGCGATGAAAGTTGAAGACTTAGTGGATACGCATGACTCCTCATGCGAGTGTAACTCATCCGTATTCGATTAGATTTCTTTTATTATTAAAGACATATAATTGATATTTTACTTATTTATGTCTCAGTTCATACAATATAACTTGATATTTTTTATGATTATCACAGTTAGATTTCTCAGTTCATTTTACTATAAGACTTCTGCTATTGTGTATTTACTCTGATTATGAATGTGAATGTGTGAGGTTTAGATAACACAGATATAGCCTACTCGAGATCCTGGTTGAACCGTTGGTTTGTTAGTGGTTCATCACACCATTCTAAATAGTACGAAATTAGGGTGTGACATAGCACGTTTGGATCTTGCGACGTGGAGTAAGCTATCAAACGAGCGTTAGGTAAGGGAATCGGACCTAAACCCTAATAATTAATGGACAATAAATCGTTTCTAATAACCCTGAATCTTTGTTATGATGTTTGTGCATTCTCACATGTCATCTGTTATTTCCAGTTATTATATTTGTTCATGCATATTCCATATGCTAGGATGTGATTGTTAGACATGTGATTATTTTTGTTAGAGTGTGGAATGGGAAGGGCCTGGGGTCTGGGATCATTCCTCAAACTAGCACCTTTTTGGAGTATTCTATCATAGCATGCTTGGTGCGGGTAGGGCATCAGGGGGAGAACGTGGTACTGTGGTCTCCGGCCTGGCCACCAGACTCTAGCTCTATCTCTATGCCATAGGGAGTTATGTTGGGATAGAGTTTACTTGCGTATTGTTCTGTCTTAGTATGCTTGGTGCGAGTAGGGCATCAGGGGGAGGTCATGGCACTGTGGTCTCCGACTTAGCCACCACGCTCTAACTCTATCTCTATGCCATAGGGAGCTGTACTGGGATAGAGCCTACAGTGATGACATATAGGATTGGTTAGTTGCGAGCCCAGTTTGCAAGCCCTAGCCAATAGGGGCTTATGTATTGGTATGGGTAAAGCATCAGGGGAGGTAGTGGATGCCTTAGCTCTATCTCTATTCCATGATGGGTGCATGTAGGTCGACAGCGGTGTGATCTACTGTGCGATGCTACACACTCATGTATAGAGGTGCGGTGGCCGCCAACCTTTTCTATAGCGCACATTGCAAACTTAAACCAAACCACAGTATAAAATGATTGTTACTCATGCATATAATATTGTTACACTGTCTGATTGTCTTACTGAACTAAGTGGTGAGCTCACCCTTTGTATATACATTGTTTTTAGATGTTGATGCAGGTTACGCAGTGAACGATTATATGAACGCTCCGACGTATGGAGGTGTTGCTGCTCTGGACGTACAGGCAGGAGAGGACGAGCATGATGCTTCATGCGAGTGCCCTTTCTGCGTGTACCTTTGATTTTATTTTGTTTGTTTAAGTTATTTTTAAAGTGATGTAAAGATATTTAATTACATTTAGAATTTGGACAATTGAATACTTATTTAAATTTATCAATAGAATACTCAGTTCATTTATTTAAAGACTTCCGTTGTATTTATTATATTCTGATTGTGGTTATGTGCAATGGTTTGTATGAGTGGACACAGTCTTATTGAGATCCTGGTGTGAACCGTTGGTTCAGTGACGGTTCACTCACACCATTCTGGTGGGTTCAAAATTGGGGTGTGACAGGTACTATTACCTACAATGATTTTAGATTGTGAGAAATTTGCTCCTGAGTGTATATAATGCCAGAAGCACACAGAACTCAGCCACCTCCCCTCAACATAACTATAGTGATAACAAGTCTACTACCATTTTCTATTTGAGGTTTAAACATTGTTGGCCCATTCCCCTCATCTCGTTCAAAGAAGAATTATCTACTCATTGCAGTAGATTACTTCTCAAAGTGGATAGAAGCCAAAGCGGTTACCTCTACTGATGCAAAGCATATGGAAAATTTCATTAGGCTCTACATTATCTACTGATTTAGAGTTCCACAGGTCTTCATCACTAACAACGAACCTTCATTCAATGGGAAGAAGTTCACAGCTCTCTGTAATGGTTTCAATATCAAGCATAGACTGACCTCAGTTTATCACCCAGAATCAAATGGTCAAACTGAAGCTGCGAACAAGGTGCTAGGACGTGCCTTGGCAAAAAGACTTGAAGGCATAAAAGGGTTGTGGTATGAAGAGTTACCAAGTGTGTTGTGATCCTCCAAAACCACAAGCCCAATAGTGACAGGAAAGACACCCATCATGTTGGTGTATGGGGCAGAAGCTATCTTACCAGTGGAAGTCACCTTCCCATCTTACCGCAGATTCAATTACGATGCAGAAGTTTATTCAGAAAACATGCGAGCCAATCTCAACTTGCTCCCAAAAATTCGTGAGAAGGCCGTGTTGGACATATTATCTTACAAGCAGAAGGTAGTGACTTATTACAATTCACAAGTGAAAACTCATCAATTTTAGGTCGAGGACTTAGTTCCTTAGTGAGCAACCCTGTCTCAACCTTCTCAGCAAGGGAAGTTACAACCGAATTGGGAAGGGCCATATAGAATTGCCCAAGCAACTCGACCTGGGTCTTATCATCTATGTAAGTTGGATGGTACACCCATACCAAAGCCATGGCATATCAAAAATCTTTAGAAATTCTATCATTAATGTAAAGTGGTTATTATTTAAATAAAATATACTTTACATTTGATCTTTTTTGTGTTCAAATATAACTCTATATCGCTCATGTCGTTATAAAACGACTTGATCGATATGGGGGATACAACACGACCTCAATGCAATTTAATTCACAAGACTTCACATTCAATGTATTTATACATTCAACATGAACTCAGGGGGTATATGGTATAGCCCTGAGATACAACAATAAGACAAAAGTGCGATTATAGAGATGGCAAAAAGCAAATTACGTAAAACTACTAACTACTCACAAAATTGAGGCAAAATTCTGTTTTTTAATTTAATGAAAATAGATTGTTTACAAGATATTGGCAAGTCGTGTAAGGGACACTTTTCTAAAGAAGGATTCTAAGGAAGAAGTCGAATTCCTTTTCAGAAGATTCAAGTCTTCAGGGACTACTTTGGAAGACTTCCCTTGGAATCAGCTCGTAAGCTCAAAGCTTTTTATGATAAAAATTTGTCCTAGCTTCTGTGGAAATGCGAAGGTGAGTTGCGAAAATGATTTCCTGGTGAAGCTCATCAATATGCTTCTGCTTCCCTGCTACTTGATCTATATGAAGCATCTAATAGCTGCGATATTTCTCTCTATTCTTGTCTGCGACTTCTTTAGCTTTGTCTATGGCCCTAAGTTTAGATTGTAACTCGGCCACTAGCTAGGTCAAAGCACCATGACAAGCATCTCACTCCGTCTCTATTTCAGTGATTTGGAGTTGTAACTTCTCAACTTTTTATGATCGTTCAGATGTACCTACTGTCTCCTTCGATTTAGTATGTTGGGAACGTTGGGCTTCTATTTGCGCAAGGAGATCAAATACAATCTCAGACTGTCCCCCTGCAAACTTTAACTTTTCCAACTTGCTTAAAGTAGCTTTCTTGTCCTTCTCTAATTTGGAGACTCGGGGACATAAAGCTTTAACATTTTTTGGCATGCTAATTTCCTCTTTATACTCAGAGAGTTGAAGACGTAGCGCATCGATCTCAGTGGGCAAGTCACTCATAGTGTTGGATTGCTAATTCCTCTTGGTGCTTATTCAAGGCCTCGGCTAAAGTTTTCTTCTCCGCTTCGGCTCTGGAAAGTTGGGATCTGAGGGATTCCACTGGAGGCGAAGAATTTGCTCTCTTTTTTAAGCTCATTAGGTTGTGCACGTAGAGCTTCGATCTCAGCCAGGAGGTCAGAAACAATTTCGGCTTTTCTATCGGAGACTTTTCAATCTCAATTGTTTTAACCGACCTATGCAACTCGATGGAAGCGGATCCAGTTTCCCTCAAGTCTTGGGACTCTTCCCATGTTGTGGTCTTCATGAAAGAACTCTGTACAAGAACACGGTTGTTCCTAAGTCAGAACGAAGAAGTGCGAGAATTAAAGCATATGCAAAAGAATAAGCACTTTTATTATTCGAAAGAAAGAAAGTCCCATACAAGAAGGCTTCAAGGAAGCCAAATTGAAAAAAAATTAAAAAAAAATAATAAATGAGGGAGTTGTTCACTACTTAAGGAAACTAGCCCCACATCCATCTGTTAGCATCAAAGGTTCATCATACTTGCTTGGAAGATGGAGATTTCTCGTTGCCTTGCAACTAGGTCTCTACTCCAATATCAGAAGAAGGAGTTTCAACTTCATCATCAGAGTCAGGAGAAGTAGGCACGTCTACATCATTCCCGTAATCGGAGAAGTCAAAGTCAGGGATCTTCCCATGAATGTAGTTGTGCATGTCATGTACTATCTTCTTGTACATCACGTGTGCAATGTTAGTCCTGACTCTATCGAATTCATCTGACTCGTGGATCAGATTTATCAACTCCTGAGAGCCCCTAAACTCAGCTACTACATCGTCAATTTTTCCCGGGATGCTCTCCTCAACTGCAAGCTTGGCCTCCAAGTCAGCCTTCTCCTTTCTCAAACCATCAACCTCTTTAAGAGCCTTGTCGGCCCTTTCCTTCTCTTGATTCACTTTCTCCCTCTCTGCCTTTGTCTTCTCTTCTTCCTTGCCACGTCCACATTCACCCTCTCATTCACAAGAGCAACCTCCGTAATCTTCAAATTCTAACTCAGAGACTCGCATTGCAGGGCTGTCTCATGTCGGGCATTAACTAGAGCTTCTACCCCATCAGTGATCTGGACTAAAGGATTAATGAGCTGAAAAGGGAACAACTCAGTTAGTGGAGTCAATAGTTGAGTCAAAGCAATGTTGTAGATGAAAAACAGCACTTACATTTGCAAAAGAGAGGTAGGCCATGTCACCTAACTCCTTGACAGTGCCGGAGCTAAAGGATCCCTTATCTCTGGGCAAACAAATTTCCTTGACAATCTCCCCTGTAACTCGTGGACGAGAGCACCATCCAGATGGGGACGTATAACTCATCTTCTTCAAAAGTGTCAAGTCAACTTGAAGAGGAGTAGAAATAGAAGGAAGAGGAACTTGGGGTCTAGAATCTGTTGCGCCTTCCAACTCTTCTTTCAATTTCTCTTTGGCAGCATAGCAGTGCTCTTCCAGCTCGACATCCCTTGCTCTCTCCTCCAGAGTACTTGGTTGCAGGGTCAACTATTTTCGTCAAGCAGTTGAACTCTTCTAAGGAAGAGGCTTCAACTTACCATGTGAGGGAAAGTGTGGATTACAATTCCCTTGGTCGAAGAGACATCGGGTACTATCTTTTGCTTCTTGGGGTCAGACTCAGTCATTTGCTTCCCCTTACACTTGATGGAACCAACGCTAACCTTGGGCTTCACCATTGTAGTCATCCAGAGAAAATGCAAGTCAGAATGCAGGTCAATCATAAAGTAGGGAAAAAACTGCAAGGTTCAAACGACTTACCAAAGTCGGTGGGTTCATCACCAACCCATCTATCAATCTCCTCAAACTCATCGTTTTCAACAGTCTGACTAACTTCCAGAGATGATCTAGCTTCAAGTCATGTGAAAGGATGGGAAAAAGCTACATTTAAAGGAAAAAAGATTGATACTCTCGACCCTAATCTCTGGGAACTCGTCATATTTGTCACCTCCACTTATGAGTTTCGAGAAGTCGAAGAGGAAAAAATTATGGTCTGCCAACACGTAGTGGGTTACACTAGTAAAGGTGGATTCAAGGCAGACCAGTTGGACTCAAGGTCATACAATGATAGGTCAGGGCACCTATTCAACTCATTGGCACGGTGGAAGCTCCAGACGTTGCATACTAGCAGAGTAGCCCTGTCAACTCAGCTAACAAAGAAAAAGTCCCTATGCCATCCTAGAATTGAAGACCTTTTCGAACTCAAGACTTCAACAGCATTTATTCTCCTATTAAAGTAGTACCAACCAGAAGGTACTTTCCAAGGGGATTTCTTGATAACTACCTTACCCACAATTAGGCTAAATATTCTCCTAAAAAGGTTCACCGAAGCATCTCTATGTCGGCACTTGAAGAAGACAACAAATTCCATTAGCTGGCACCAGAAATTTGGAAGTAATTGGACTAGGGAAAGATTGTAGTACTTAAGAATGTGGACAATTTCGATTGGAAAATGGAGACGGAGACCATATACGAACATCTCCTCATAGACACATATCTTGGTGAGACTAGGATTACTGGGGGTTCGTGTCTACCAGTAAGCCGAAAAACTTACCGATCAGGAACATAATACTTCCTTCTTAGAAGATGCAATCTCACCTAGGCCATATCAGAATGGGCAGCGTCGCAAGAAAACTCGTGCGATGATGGGCCAATTAGAATAGCAGCAGTCGAACTACTTTCGACCATTACCTCTGCCCTAAAAAGGTTGGCTCGCCTAACAGTTTCACTCGCGACAGCTATGGAAGGGACTCCTAAGGTTCTCATAGGCATATCTTGATCAAAGGAAGAAGAAGAAGACATGTTGAAAATATGAGAAAAAGGAAAAGGAACTTATTGATTATCTTTCGGAAATGAAAATCGACGGCTACTGAGGTTGTTCCGAACGATTTTTTGCAGAAGAAGTTTGGAGAAATGGTGCTTGATGAGCAGTGCATTCCCCCTTTTATAGCAACACAAGGAGCACGACCCTTCTTACTCCATCGATTTGAAATTCAAAAGTCATCATGAAAAACTGTCAAATTGATTTAATGAAGAAGCACCTTTTTCAATTCCATGTAACAACCAACTTGACAAAGTTTACATTATAACCTACTTGAAGAAGTCATTCATACCTGACGAAAAAGTAATGCTTCCTCTCGAGCGTTACCTCGATTCTAGCGTCAGCATTACTTTACATATGGCATTACTCCAATGATCAATAGATCCCATGACGTCGACTTAGATCTATACAGGATGCAAAATCTAGGATCCGATTCATGATTGATGCTCAAAAGGCAACCATCATTACGGTTCCCGATGCACAAAGCAGTTGTGTGTTGTTCAATTTCAAATCACAACTCGCTCACAACGAGATACTGAATACGACTTGCAAGCTAAGTTTCAAGTTAGCTTAAGGGGCACCAAATATACAACTCAATATTGGGATTGCTTTCCCACATTTACCAACTTGGAAAAGCAAGGGTCAACTGTTAATACAATATCTCATCTATCCATGATATGGTGCCAGTTGGCCTGAAATCTAGGGCATCGTGACAAGTCGCAGTGGCTTCTGGACTACCAAGTCCACCTCTCTGTTCTCTTTTTGCGTTGTGTCAGGACCTATTCCTATAAGTCATTTATAGTGAGGTGTAACTCGTTTATACTGCGGCCAACTTCGAACAATCGTCAACAACTCGTTTACATCGCGGTTTTCACTACCGACATGGCACACAAGTCAACTAGACTAGTTTTTAGCATCAACAGTCGACTTATTTCTAATTTAATTTCCTCTTCTATAGAAAAGAACCATATTTATAACAATTAGTTGTTTTTTTATTTAAAGAATGGTTCAATTTTATTTGGTTTTGTTGGGTTATTTTAAATGTATTTTAATTCTTGAGATTTATATACCTGTTTTTTATTCTTTTTTACCATATCATATAAATCGAATTCATGTCGAATTCATGTCGAAATTGTTGATTTATCATATCTTAACTTTATTGAATTATGATATTTAAGATTCATATATCGAATGTTGTCATTTTTTGCATTTGAGTTGTTATGTAGTTTTTTCTTCTACTTTATTAAAATATTTGATTTAGCTTCTCTATGCATTTAAATTTTTATATAGTTTGCTTACAGTTTATAGTTGATTTTTGATTAAATATTGTTATATTCTATCATGCCAAATTTTTAGTTCTTCTATTATTGTGCAATATTATTAGCTTTACTTCTATCAATTGCTTGTGGTGGGGACGTACTGTGTGAGCACCCACTTATATTTTGTACGGGGGTTTGGGAAACACCAGATTTATGCAGGTGGTCACCCACTAACCATTAGACTAGGACACAGGATCTAAGGATAGAATAGGACGATTCCCTATTCCTCCAATGTATTCTCATTCACATAAATTTGTAATAATAATTTGGAATAAGATTTCCACTACACACACGGTTCCCCGTGCCCCAAATTGTATGTAGTGGCTCTCTCAATATAACTTGTTTGAATAAACTTGAGACTCCAAGTCGTTTGTAGGAGAGATCCCTATCTCTTAGATTCTACGTGCGATTCCGATCTCACCACCTGCTGAAAATGGTGGCGCTGCAACCCTTGCCACCATGCATCCAAAGCAAAAAAATGAAGCAAAATTGCATAGGAATCGCAAGCAAATTCGCCTCTGGAAAAAACGCTCCCCCCTAAAATTCCAAGATCTCAATCAAATAAATGTTTGGGAGTCAATTGCGTTAATAGATATTTTAAGTCGACCAACACTGAATTTTTCTTAATTGTTAAGTTTTGGACTTGCGAATACAAAACTGAGACCAATTTGGATAGAACCAAATCAACCAATTGACACCCCTATGCTTCTGTACAAAAGAAGCCTTAATAGGGTGTATACTATAAGGAGAGCCACCCTAGGCTAAGAAGATTACAAAAATCTAAACCAAGGCATGTGTGATGCATCCCACACAGCCTCCCTAGCCACAAAATCTGGGCAACACTGCCAACTATAAGATCGCCTATAAAGAGCAACCTTTTTTGGCTAGCTTGTCCGACACTGTGTTTGATTCCCTGAAGCCATGAGTATAACGGACCTGGCATGTACCAAGTGCACTGGAAAGGGATCGTCATTCCTGAAAACAGTACCATAATGTAGATAAAAGACCTTAAAAATGTAAAGGGTGCATCTTATTCTAATCAAAGTGGTGACCCATTTTGTGGAGTGGTGGAGATTCCTTTGGATCATCTTCTGGATCGTTCCTGTTTGGACGACTCATTTTCTCTCCAGCATCTACTTGCAATCCAGGGGTTGCTTCCCCTTATAGGAAGTCTTCTTATATGCAGCCGTTGGGCCATAATCTTTCTATTCTAGTTGAGGGCCACCTACATACTCCTTTAGGTGCCCTCGGTTGATAAGTTGCTCAATTGCAAGGCACAATGCCCACCATTTGTTAGTGTCATGACCATGATCATGATCATGATGGAACTTGCAATATTTCTTGGTAGTTCTCTCGCTTGGATCTACTAACATCTTCGAAGGTGTTGGGAGTTCCAATTTTGTGTTCTTCAAGTTGTACATGATCTCGGTCAAGGGAGTACTATTCGGTCAGGTGAACAAATCCCAGTCAAAATTGCTTTTGCCTGACTTCCCTTGGAAGCCAGCTTTGCCCGACTTCTGCTTTTTTATTTGTTGCCATAATTGCCTGTTTCGCTACTTGTGGCTCAAATCTCTTCTTTTCTGAACCTGCTATGCCTTTCCCTTTCTACTTAACTAACTGAAGAGCTTCATTTGTTGCCACATACTTCTTACATCTGGCTCACAAGTCAACCAAATCGAGAGGTGTCTTTTGTAAATGGATCTCAGCAACTCGAGATCCGAAATTGCTCTCAAAAAAGTCGTATAGATCACTGCTTGATCTAAATTCATAATTTTGAGGACTTCATTATTGAATCGAGTTAGGAAGTCTCGAAGAGACTTGTTTGGCTTTTGTTTTATAGTCAACAAGATGACTACTATCTTCTTGGGTCCTATTTGGGTTTGGAAATGCTTGAAAAATCGATCACTAAGTTGATTGAAGTTTCGAATGAAACGAACTAGAAGGTTGTTAGACCAAAGTGAGCCAAGACCTTTCAAGGTGAAGGGAAAAACTGGACATAAATTAGCATTAGAATAGCCATGGAGGAGCATAGTGGATGAAAAATTGTCAAGGTGGAGTTGAAGATCTGATGTCCAATTGTAGGGATCAATCTTGGGTAGGGTGAAATGTTTTGGAAGGGGAGTCCTCATGATTGGGGCTAATGCCATGTCGGCATTGTATTCTTTCTTTCTTGAGAGAGCAGAAGAGCCGCCCCCATTTTTCTCGATCTCACTCAGGCCAGTCTAGAGACTTTGCAACAAGTGCACTATGCTCCCTGATTGTGGTGGTATGCCAGACATTGGTAGTGTCTCATGTGGAATAGACTGTTGGGTTGTGGATGTCGGAGGGATGACTAGTGCAACTCCTTATACTGTTGTGGGCACCATTGCTTTTGCTACAACAACGGAGGTTGCTGCGACTGCATTCTTGCTACAGCATTGGTTGTTGTTGTGGAGGCAATCAACTCGGCTACAATTGTCTCTGCAATTAGTTTGTCTGTTGTAGCCTTTTCTGCTGCAAGTTGGTCAGCAGCTACTCTTTCTACCTGGGCTACGTCCAAACACGCTCGGACACTTGCATGTATTGAGGTGGTTTCATGGGATCACTGGGGGGCTACTCTTTCCCCAAGCCTCTCATGAACCGACTACAGAGTTACTTGGTCCCCGAGTCTATCATGAATAGATTTCTCGATCTTGTCATGCACTGACACTCGATTTGATTTTGAGTGTTTATTTGAATTGCTGGTGGAGGATGTAGTGCTTCCCTCTTGGTGATGGACATGTGGAATGATGGGTTAGAGACTTGTTCCCTCTTCTTGCTTTAATGATGACTTTGGTAAGACCTTCCTAATGTATGGAACCATGAGGTCGGCTAGAATCTCTGACTTCATGACGTGATCGATATGGGTAAAGGGTAGCAACTTGGTTAGCTCGGTTTGCTCCTATGGACATAACCAATTTGGAGATTTCTGCTAATTAGGTGGCAAAGAGATTGAGTTGCTCTTCAATCGCAACATAACTTGGACGTAGAAGTTCCACCGATGATACGCCTGGAATAGGCAAGTTGTCAGTCACTGTTTTGTTTTGGACTTCACCCTAACTGGACTCTTGTTCAGTCGGGATGCCTTCTTGCTGGAATGTATTCCTATTCAGAGTTTGAGTGATCACCGTTATTGTAGGATTTGAAAAGAAGTTGAAAGTTTGAGAAGAGTTGATTTGGGAAATGACTCAAATGGGCCCCTTGGTGGGCACCAAACTGTTGATGCTGAAAACTGGTATAACTAACTTGGAGGCCTTGTAAGTCGAGTTGTATACAGAATAACCAAGTTGTTAGTGATGTATCTAAGTTGACCACGTGGTAATCGACTTGTATTCAGTTATTGCGAGTTGTAGATATGATCCTGAAATCAAAGTAAAACTCACGGGGAGGCGGATTGGGTAATCTGGTGGCCAATTCGATGGTTAAGTTAATTCTCAATACAAGTAGTATGAAGTATAAAGAAAATACTTCTTTGAGAGTGGGGTAAGGTTTGAGTATTTGGATAAAAAATTATCCGTCCATGTACCTTCATGCTTGTGAACATTTATAGAGGAGTCCGCATTATCTAGAAATGTTTGAATTACCCTTTTGTTGGTTGTAAAACAGGTGATAACTGTGTATTTGGCAATTCACCATTGGATTGTGATCCTATGATCATCACAGAAGCAGTTATCGACATACAGTCCTTTGTTCTTGGCCTATATGCGTAGAATAGGGAAATGTCTCCCACCAGAATTAAGAGACATCTTGTTTGAATTGTAGGCCGCCACGTGTATAGTATGTGGCGTGATACGGATGCCCCCAAATTCGGGGACACACATCGCCCCATCATTGGTGGACAGGATATAGTATTAATAGAACTGATTGTGTTAATAGATATTTAAGTCAACCAACACTGGACTTTTCTTAATTGTTTGGTTTTAGACTTGCCGGTACAAAATGGAAACTAATTTGGATAGAAACAAATCAAGCAATTGACACCCATATGCTAGTGTACAAACCATTGTTTTCCCCTCCTTTTGGGTCTGCTTAACATTTCCTTCACAAGCCGCCACACTAGAGATCACCCTCTTTTTTTAATTTTTTTTTAATTTTTTTATTTTTTGGTGTGGCTTTTATGAGGACAGCTATAGAGTATTTTATAATAGGAAAAATTTCATATACACCGCAATAAGGATTGCTAACATCATTAACCACCCACAAGTTTGCAAAAACAACATCTACCACCCAAGATAAATGCACTGTTACTCAAAAAGCACACTCTGCCCACAAATTCCTGTTAGTTGCTGATGTCAGCTGAAATGGAACCGTTGATGAACAATTCTACCCTTTGAGCAGAGTTAAAAGACGATTTTACCCTCTCTCTTTTTTCAATTTTTAAGCTACTCCTAGAATCTCTAACCTCTTCTTCTTTGACGACGACGATTTCATCTTCTGTTCTGCATCTGTCATTGGAGTTTCGATATCTTCTAAACTTTTTCTCTAAAAAATCGATTTTAGCTCAGTTTTCCCGTTATTCAAATACAATTCAACGTCAAGGTATCAAACACCAGTGAAATCGAGAATAGCATAGTTTACTCTTTACAATAAGGGTTTTTGGGATTTTCGATTGGATTCAATGGATTGCTCTAAGAAACTAAAAGAAGAAAGAAGAAGATGTTCGCGATCTTTAACAAGACGGGAAGCAATGGATTATGGTGTCATCTGAAGCAAGGATAAAGGAGAAAATAGGCAAAAAAAAATCCTCTCCCGCCCAACTGCCGCCGGCCAAGGGCGGGATTTCAGTCGGCCCACCTCCCCATGTATTGGTAGGCGGCCCGACTGATCCCCAGCCCTTGGATCAGCGGCAGGAACCTCCTGCCGCGAGAGAGGATTTCAGTCCAAAATAGCGTGAATAACTATCAGCGACAACCAAAAGCAACCAAAGATAAAGGAAAAGATATTGGAATCGTATCTCCAACATATCTATTCCAGCTGTTACATAGCTCCAAGTGATAGATTCTGTTATGAAGTTAATGAAGTTGAGATAAAATAGGATTCTCTATTGCTATACGCTACATACACTTCACAAATCTCTATATATTATACATGATCTCTACACAACAAAGGTGAGAAAGTCATATTAATCTCTATAAAAAACGATGGCCAATTAAGGAAAACTGAAAGGATTGGAAAACAGGAGCCGCTCCTTTTTGTTAGAATTCTCTATTGATGTATGTTATAAACAGTGGATTCTTCCTCCTTTTTGTTAAAATTTTTACCTCAGAAGAACTGAAATATCGAAAAACAGGGGCTCTACTCCTATTTTCGTCTAGGAGCGGATCATAGCTATATGGAAACAGATTATGCCGGAATAGTAAGAAGATCACGCCGGAATAGCCAGCTATGAACATCCTTAAACACCATCAGAGACAACTTCCCTCGTTGCAATACAGTACGACTCTTCAATTGATTCTCCTAGAGATAGAGACTAGATCGAGCTTAGATCGACCGGATTTTTCTAGGCTCAACTCAAAAAAGGCTTTTGATTTCTTGGTAAGTCGTTCTCAAATCCATAATATTGCTTATCCTAGCACTACAACGCTAGATCCGTTTCGTGTATGTGAAAAAGATGTGATTTTTGTTCGTCTTTTGCTTTCTTGGATGTTGAGATGCTATTTATTTTGTTCTTTCTATACATGATGTCAAGCAGAAGATGAGGCAGCAAACAAAAAAATTGAAAGCCATAGTTTAGAAACTTGATGTAGATCTCTCCAATTTTGTGTATTGGAGTTGCTGATTAAACAGAGGTGTTAGAGGTGAGAAGTTCGGTCGTCTTCTCAAGCCAAGCTTCCAACGATGGTAAAATAGAGAGTTGGAAACCAGACTCGAAGCTGCCCTGCAAGTTTCCCACAGAAATTTCAGAGGGTAGAAGATGACCAAGCGAGCCCAGAGTGCCCTGATTATTTCCGGTGAATCCATGGAGATCTACGGCGGCGTAATGACGGAGACGAGTGTAAATAGAGGGGAGAATGACGAAGAGAGGAAAGGTCAAAATGGTAATTCTACTTAATTTTTAAATTTTTCAATTTATAATATAAAGGGTAAGATTGTATATTAACAATTTAAGTGATTTCTGTCAATTAAGTGGGTGCGATTGATGTTTTTCCAAACTTGTAAGTGGTAGATGATGTTAGCAATCCTTATTAGGGTGTATATGAAATTTTTGCTTTATAATATCATTGTAAAGACTTTAGTTTCATACTAATTATATGTGATTAAATAGTATTACAGGCTGAAGTTTGGATATGTAAGATTTTTTAGATCTCTTTTGGGTTTTTCCCATGGGATTTTCCATTAATCCTAACGAACACACCACACAGATTACTAGAATACAATGGGTATTGAAAAGAGATGATAAGACACATACCTCTTGCTGTAGATTGATTTTCGATAGTTTTCTTTGCTTTAATGCTTGGAATGTTTGGATCAAAGTCTTCCACAGCCTGTCGGGATCCCTTGACCATCTCTCTGCGTATGGGAACAGGAGTAGAAAATAACACCGTGGCTGTGGGGACTCTAACCATTGGTATTTATAATACCACCCCAACCCTGGAGCAGTCCCACAGTGGACCAGGTTGGTCCATCTCTAATCATACTTAAACCGGTCTACCTATAACTAGACTCCCACTGAACCAACTAATCTTATAATTAATTTAGCCCATTAAATATCTTACAATCTCCCACTTGGGCTATATTAATTATAAATTCACCATTGATCCAATGTGGCCATGGAATCTAATTACACCAAAACCTTCCTTTACTTTGATCTAGTCATCAAGCCTACCAATGTAGAACAACAGCGAAAAGTACTCCTACACATCCGGTGTACCCCCTTCTGTCAGTCACATACAAAGGTCTACTTAATGACATAAATCACTTTGAGATGAATACTTGAGTCCAATGATCGAATTACCACGATCTCATTACCTTAAAATCCTTATAGGTTAACGCACTTTGATATTATCCAACTTTATATAGGCAAACCGCCTCCAATTTGGACTAATATCATACTTTGGCTTACCACCTTCTTTGGCTAAATACCGCCTTGTAATTTTGACATGTCTTAAATAATCAATAATACATACAAGCAATGAAATTAATACTTACCAATAATCCTGCCTATTAAACCATAGGCAATATAAGCAATCACTGATAAACCATCAACTACCAGATCTCTACTAATCAAGCAGATCTAAACACTCCCACTGACTAAGAGAATCTAAAGACTCCCACAGCTATTACAAATTCAAAAGAATATATAAACTAATAAAATGTCTTCATTTAAATTTAATATGAAATTTAGTTCTATCAATCAAATAAAAATTTTTAAAATAAATAACTGAACTATAAATCAATAAATAAATATCCAAAAATAATCTAAAGACAACTATATTAAACAACATTATCATTTGGTGTCTTCTTTCTCTGGTATCTCAGTTTCCTTATTCTTCTTCTCCAACCAAGTTTCTCTTGCTTTACACTCTCTCTTCATGTGCCCCTTCTTATGACACCAGAAACATTCAACATCACTCATATCCCTATCATAAGGTTTTTCTTTCTTAAAAGAGTGTTTATCTTTTTTATAAGGTCATACCCCAACCTTTCTTTTACCCTTATCTTCTCTAGAATGATGACTAGTGACATTGACACTTTCAAATCTTTTCTTTAGTCTCATTTCTTCTTTAGTGCTAACAGAGATTAATTTGTTCATATCCCATTCTTCTTCCTGAGTATTATACGCCACTTGTATCTAGTAATACTCTTCAGGTAACGAGGATAACGCACAATGGATTACGAACTCATTATCAACGTTTATTCTCGTGCCTTTAATCTTCTCAGCAGTAGCAGCAAGCTCCATGAAATGATCTCTGACACTTCCATTACTATCAAACCTTGCATTAGTAAGCTTGTTCATCAAGGTGCTTCTCTGTCCTCTGTCAGAAAGCTCAAACTTCCCTTTGATCTCTTTTAAATATTCTTTGGCCGTTTTCTTGGCTTGAACACAATCACGCATGGTTTCAGGAATGGCCTGCCTCATGAGTAGCATATACTTTTTATTTGCTGCCATCCATCTTGTCATTTCCTCCTTCTCTTCTAGGGTACTAGTATCAGTGATGGCAGCAGGTTTATTCTCTTTAAGCGTCATATCTAAGTCAATTAAACCTAGACTCGCTTCTAGTTGTTCATACCACCTTTTAAAACTCATCCCAGACAGGGAAAGAGTAGTAACTATCAAACCACCTGGCATAGTCACAGGGATGGACATCCTGGGAGATACAAACCATCATCACCATATGAGTTCAAGCAAAAATATCAAGTAATAGAAAATCATACGAAACTCATCCAAACACATGCAATTATATTTACTTCTACTTTGTCCCAAATAAAAAGAAATATGCATCAAAACCCTCTTTGGGACAACCATACTTAGATGAACCCATCAATGAATGAGATTAAATATATATCAACCAATAAAAATTTGATATATACACCATTTACTTGCACTAACCATATCAACCATTCATGCAAATAAATATCATTTTTCCAAGAGTTAACCAACTATACATTCTCCTTTGGGATAAACTGTTGGCCTTTATGTTGTCATTGTTGGCAACTTGACTGATGTGACAATGTCTGTAGAGAGAGTGTCAATGTAGGAGAGAGAATGTCAGTGCAATGGCAAAGATGGAGCAACTTCGCATGTGTGTTCTACAGTGTTCTACATATGTTTCAGATGACTTGCAATAAGTTAAATGGGATTTTATACTGATTTTGATGTGAGAGAGTGTCTGTGGACTCCACTGGTGATGTGGCACAGTTTCTAATGATGTGGTCGAGTTTCTAATGATGAGGCAATGTTGCAACACCTTGAAGCATTACATGAAGAAAAAAGATGTAGAGAGAGAATGAGGAGAGAGAAAGAGGAAAGAGAAAATATTGGTGGGTCTCACAGTAGGTTCATGGAAATCCTATAGTGGAAAGATGTAGAGCGTCGAGTTATCTTTCCAATGCAACTTGAATCACTCAATTCTGACGTCGGATGAGAGAGATATCACAGTTTCCGTTAGATCGCTCGAAAAAGTCATTAATACATTTGTTCAGGGGCATTTTGGGCAAGAAAAAATGTAAAAGATTCCAAATCGGCTGCTAAAATGAAGCCATGATGCTCAGATCCACTTTGAATGGCCCAGATCAAGGCCGGCTTGAGTGCATCGGAGTGGACGCGTCGAGATTCCATCGCGCGCCTTCGGATTGGTTGGATGCAGATTATTATAATGCTCTCTATTGCATGGAGTACTAGCCTGATTCCCTATGGCGCACGCGCGGTACTATGCTGCGGTTGATCCAGATCTTGCAGTTGCGATTGAAGCCGATCGCGCTTGACGCGATTGATGCAGATCCAGCGGCTCACGTTGAATCCCGCCTTTTTTAAGGTTATCCGACGGCTGGTAGAGGAGATTCCACATCACCCAATCAGCGTTCGACAACACGCAGGAGCGGGCAGCGATTCCGTGTAGCGCAGGTGTACGGTATGCCTCCGAAAGATTCTGTTTTGAATTTTTTGATTGGCCGAACTTCAAACCGCCATAACTTCTTCATCCGAGCTCCAAATTGGTCCGTTCAAGTTGCAGTTTCCATATTTTTGGATGCTCTATACATTGGGCACCGTTGGGAGTCAAAAAAACCCTGAGAAAAATCAAAAATAGGGTTTTAAAGCTTAACAAAGGGTTTTTCTAGGGTTTCATGCCTGTGGGAGTGCTCAATCACCAACTACCTCTTCTCTGTGCATCAATGGAGTGTTAAATCCCTATGAGAGGTCAATAGAGCTTTTATTTTTATATTCAACCATATCAACCATTCATGCAAATAAATATCCTTTTTCCAAGAGTTAACCAACTACACATTCTCCTTTGGGATAAACTGTTGGCCTTTATGTTGTCATTATTGGCAACTTGACTGATGTGACAGTGCCTGTAAGTATATAGTCAAAGAAATGAGGAGAGAGAGTATCAGTGTAGGAGAGAGTGTGTCAGTGCAATGGCAAAGATGGAGCAACTTCGTATGTATTCTACAGTGATCTACATGTGTTTCAGATGACTTACAATGAGTTAAATGGGATTTTATACTGATTTTGATGTGAGAGAGTGTCTGTGGACCCCACTGGTGATGTGGCACAGTTTCTGATGATGTGGTCGAGTTTCTAATGATGAGGCAATGTTGCAACACCTTGAAGCATTACATGAAAAAGAAGATGTAGAGAGAGAATGAGGAGAGAGAAAGAGGAGAGAGAAAATATTGGTGGGTCCCGTAGCAGGTTCATGGAAATCCTATAGTGGAAAGTTGTAGAGCGTCGAGGTATCTTTCCAACGCAACTTGAATCACTCAATTCTGACGTCGGATGAGAGAGATATCACAGTTTCCGTTAGATCGCTCGAAAAAGTCATTAATACATTTGTTCAGGGGCATTTTGGGCAGAAGAAATGTAAAAGATTCCAAATCGGCTGCTAAAATGATGCCACGATGCTCAGATCCACTTTGAATGGCTTAGATCAAGGCGGGCTTGAGTGCATCGGAGTCGACGCGTCGAGATTCCATCGCGCGCCTTCGGATTGGTTGGATGCAGATTATTATAATGCTCTCTATTGCATGGAGTACTAGCCTGATTCCCTGTGGCGCACGCGCGGTACTATGCTGCGGTTGATCCAGATCTTGCAGTTGTGATTAAAGCCGATCGCGCTTGACGCGATTGATGCAGATCCAGCGGCTCACGTTGAATCCCGCCTTTTTAAGGTTATCCGACGGCTGGTAGTGGAGATTCCACATCACCCAATCAGCGTTCGACAACACGCAGGAGCGGGCAGCGATTCCGTGTAGCGCAGGTGCACGGTATGCCTCTGAAAGATTCCGTTTTGAATTTTCTGATTGGCCGAACTTCAAACCGCCATAACTTCTTCATCCGAGCTCCAAATCGGTCCGTTCAAGTTGCAGTTTCCATATTTTTGGATGCTCTATACATTGGGCGCTGTTGGGAGTCGAAAAAACCCTGAGAAAAATCGAAAATAGGGTTTTGAAGCTTAACAAAGGGTTTTTATAGGGTTTCATGCATGTAGGAGTGATCAAACACCAACTACCTCTTCTCTGTGCATCAATGGAGTGCTAAATCCCTATGAGAGGTCAGTAGAGCTTTTATTTTTATATTCATGGTGATTACAGGTTATGTGGAAGAGATTAGAAGCCTATGAGCGAGGTGTGCTCTGTGAATCGATCTCTATCATCGTTGAAGACTGTTAGAGAGTACCTGAGGGCAGTGTGAAGCTTCAGAGAGATTGTTGGCCATTCGAAAGCATTGTTTGTGAGATTCTCAATTCCTTATCTATTTATGCTTTCAATTTATTGTATGCTAGCGTAGATGCAAATTGTTGAATACCTAGCTAGTGGGGGAAAATTGTAAGGCAAATTTATAAGCCTAAAAAATTTGTCATTTGCTTTCCGTGGGTGCGGGTTAAGCGTGGTGTGCAGCGTGTACTGAACACTGGTACTTGATACCTAAATTCCTGGCACATGTGTCCCCTCATAGTTTTATGCTGAGTAAATTGGGTGTATGTACTCCCTGCTGTGTAGATAGCAAAAAGAAGTGTATTCAGTATATACGAAGCCCGTTGGGCATTACTCCATGGACTAGCCATCACATACTGTGTTGGTGAACCACGTATATCCTGTGTTGTAGACTGTCTTTATTTTTTTTTATATTTTGGAGTGCATGGAATGGCTTGCAGGATGGGTGTGCAAATCTGGTAGACCTGGCCACTGAGTGGTAGCGAGGTAGATTTACATATGCTTGTGTGTGTATAAAAGAATATATCTCCATTAGCTCTGGGCAGCAGTAAATAATCAGGAAAAAGTTTCAGACACTTATTCACCCCCCCTCTCAGTGTCATATCAAGTTCATCAATTGATATCAGAGCTACAGGCTCAGTGACCGCTTAATCAGCAACTGAGAAGATCAGAATAACGATATGGCACCAGGAGAAGATTTTAATAGGCCCCCATTGTTCGATGGGACAGAATTTGTATTTTGAAAGAGAATAATGGAGATCTACATTGGGTCTCTTGGGTTTGATGTATGGGCTTCTATTGAGAATGGCTACACTTCTCATGATACGAATGCTCCCACAGTAGTTGACAAGAAATTTTTTGAAAATAATAGAAAGGCTTTAAATGCTATTCAATGGGGGACTGACAAACAGTGAACTAGCTAAAGTCATGGACTGCAAGACAGCAAAGGAGGTTTGGGATAGATTGATTAATATATATGAAGGAGACAAGAAGATCAAGACTGTCAAGCTGCAAACATTCAGAGGTCAGTTTGAAAACCAAAAGATGAATGAAGACGAGACCATTGATCAGTACTGTGAGGATAATGGAAAATCGACGTGATCCTCCTCCTCGGGATGGAAATGTGTATCATGTAATCGATGAAGATCGATTTGTTCTGTTGGAGTCGCCACCTAGATTAAGGTCTAGGACCTCGAAAAATGTAGCCTCACCCTAAGGTAAGACTTCTATTGACTCGTGACCCAATGTATCGGTTCTTTGGTCTGCAAGAGATCGGGTAAGTATTCAGGGCACGGTTATGGGAAGGTGTTAGGCACCCAAACCGCCCGATCAATATCGGCCTCCTAAACTTTCCTTAAATTCTAATTTTGACTGTGCTTGGTCAACTGGATGACTAGGGTTCAATGGGGGATGTCCTAAACCAAGTTGCTAAGTTATTCTAACCTAGGGTTCAGCCAATCATGTTTTAAAGTAAATAAACAAGCAAATGTAATGTAAAATATTATACAGTGAACCGAACCAAAGATGGTTCGGTCTTGGACTGAATCTGAGATGTGTAAGACATCTCAAACTGCCTACGTATTCCAATCCTAGAAATCAAGTCCAAAAACGTAGTTCGAAAATGGTTTGTGTGATTAAAGATTATGGAAGTGATTTATGCATTTGCTTCAATTAGATTCTTTGTTTAAGTTGAAGTTTATGCTGGATGTATGGTTGATGGGTGGCTTTGTACCATATTTGGGATTCCCAAATTGCCTACGTATTCTAGGGTTTGCCCTAGAAATCAGGTACGACGTAGTTCGAAAGGGTTTTGAGAGTCAGATTTGGAATGTGTACCAAAATCCTTCCAAATTTGTCAATAGGATCTAGGGATGAGACCTAAATTCCTACCATTTTTATTTGGGATGTGTACCAAATTCTTTCTATTTTTGTTAATAGGATCTAGGGATGAGACCTAAATTCCTACCATTTTTATTTGGGATGTGTACCAAATTCATTCTATTTTTGTCAATTGGATCTAGGGATAAGACCTAAATTCCTACCATTTTTATTGTTTCCATTCTTAGGTTTTTTAGGGTTTCCTATCCCTTTTCATTGTGATTTTTCAATTTTTAGGGTTTTCTACCCTAATTGCTATTTTTTCATTTTTAGGGTTTTTTTACCCTAATTGTTCAATTATTTCCATTTTAGGGTGTATCTTGCCCTAGTTGTTGTACAATGTAAACAATCTAACATAGCAATGTGAGCTTAAATATAGCAGTGTAAGCATCCAAATATAGCATGTTGGAAATATATTCAAATTTAACAACAAATCAATAAAAAATGGTAAGTGAGCATGTGAATCAATACAAACATGGTAAGTATGCATCCAAACATGGCAGTAATATGTGAGCAAGTGTAGTAGACAAATATGGCAATAAGCATGTGTAGCATTCCAATAATGGCAATGTGATTATTCCAATTATGGCAATGTGATCATTCTAATTATGGCAGTGTGACTATTCCAATTATGGCAGTGTGACCATTCTAATTATAGTAGTGTATGCATACGAGCATCCGAACATAGCATAGCATCAAATATGGCATGTGAGAAACAACCAAAGCATATGAGAATCAATCAAAACATGATGGAACACGTAGCAAGATGACAGCTTTGTCAGGCTGGACCAAAATGGGCACATAGGGCACTGTACTTACTCAAAAAATTCTTAAAAGATATCCCTGGAAAGAAGACTCAGAGGCCAACATTTTGTCTCAAGGAAGCTAATCCTAAAAGAGACCATAGGCAGGTCGAAAATATTCCCCAAGTACAGGAAAATACACTGGTCAGGTCTGTTCCATATTTTTGACCAGTTGCACCATAAATTCCAAATAAAATTCTATTTTTAATGAAAATTAAATACAGACATATATCTATGTAGATAACTGTCTAATCTAAAATTTCATTAAGAAAAACAAGTTAAAACAGTATATTTTCTTTGTGAAAAATGACTCTTTTCAATCATGCAAATCAGCACATCATGACAGATCTGAAATCAAAGCACTATGCACTTAAAAATTGATATCAATTCAAAAAAAAATGGAACAAATATGAAACCAGTGCCATTTTTTAGAATACTTTAATGTCTAAAAAGTTCATGTTAAGTGGAGTTTCTGATTATGGCCATAAGGCCTTTGTCTAGAGACTTTTCGATTGAGGATTGCATTACATCCGAGAAAAATAGCAATGTCAAAGACAAATTGTTTGATATATTTCCCCAATTCCAAATGGAACGAAATTTTTAGGGTAGTCTTGTATCATATCAGAGAGACTCCCATAAAATTTTTGGCTTCAAAATCTTAGAAAAAATACATATGATGTACGTCCTAAGTTTGAACCCTAAATCTGGAATTTTCAGATCAGAAAATCACTTTATGAAATTTACAAAAAACATCAAACATCATTGTATATCAATAAAAAATTAATCATTGAATAGCTTAGACAAATTATCATTCATGAAAAATGTTAGACATAGGCATCCTAACATTAACAAGCATGTAATAGAGCATTCATGATTGAGATTTCATGAAAATTAACCTTTTTTAAGCAAAATTGGCATTCGGGCATTATAACGACCTCTAAATTTGTTTAGAGTACTAACCTTGGGCTCAAATCGAGCGAAACCGTTGATGAAGGGTGATTGGGGGTTGTATCAATCCCCTTTGAATGTGAATCCTCCTTCTCCTCTCTTTTGCTTCTTTCTCTCTTCTCTTTCTCTCTTTTCTTCTTCTCTTTTCTTTCTTTTCTCTTTTCTCTCTCTTTCTTTCTTCCTCTCTCACGTTTTCTCTCTCTCACTCACGTTTCTCTCCCTCACCCACGTTCCCTTCTCTCTCTGGTCTAGAAAAGGATCCCTCCTCTCTCCTATTTATAATTTTTCACTCATTTTCTAGAAGATCCTTCTTTCCTTTTCTTCTTTTTTCTAGAAAATCTTTTTTTCTCTCCATTTTTCTTCTTTCCTTTCTTTTCTTCCTCTCTCACGTTTTTTCTTCTTCCTTTCTTTCCTTTTTCTCATTCTTCTTCTAGAAAACCCCTTCTCTTTCACGTCTCCCTCTCTCCTCTTTCCTTTTTCTTCTCCAAGATCTTTTAGATTTCATCTCAACCCTAAAGCCTCCTTCTCTTTCACGTCTCTCTCTCTCCTCTTTCCTTTTTCTTCTCCAAGATCTTTTAGATTTCATCTCAACCCTAAAGCCTCCTTCTCTTTCACGTCTCCTCTCTCTCCTCTTTCCTTTTTCTTCTCCTAAGATCTTTTAGATTTCATCTCAACCCTAAAGCCTCCTTCTCTTTCACGTCTCCTCTCTCTCCTCTTTCCTTTTTCTTCTCCAAGATCTTTTAGATTTTATCTCTTATATATAATAATATATATTATATACACATATATTTAATAACATACATATATGTATAGTATACAATATATATAATATATAAATACTATGCACATGGATGAACCGGTTCGAAACGGGTTGAGAGCCGACTTAGGTTGAGTGAGTTAAACCGATATGGGTTGAGCTAGGTTGGACCAAAACCGGCTTGAACCGAGTTGACTGGATTAATTAGAATTAACCGGGTTTTCTCTCCTTGTCATTTCATGGGTCATTTCCCCTTGTCATCCCGCATGAAATTTTCCGATGGCCTCTATTCCAAATTTTTTGCGTTCATTTTGTAGAACATTAAAAATGAGGAATATAGGAACTGGAATCACCTGAATCCGATGTAGAACGGAAAAGATATGCAGCTTTGAAGTTCTGACGATAAATTTGCATGCAAGCTTGTATGGGACCCACTGGTGACTTCTACCCAGGATTTTTTACGTCCACTTTGTAGAACATCATGAATGAAGAATAATGGTCTTGGAATCATCTGAATCCGATGTCGGATGATCAAGATATGATGATTTGAAATTCAAACAATCCAACTTAGGATAATTTGCGTGAAGGCCCCTAGGATTATTTATAATAATTTCATAAACCTCCCTCATATGTATCATCTGACTAAAATGGTCATATCTTCCTCATTTGATATCGAAATTGAGCAATTCTGGTCTCGTTTCGAAGATAATTCTATGACCTATGCATCCATGCAAAATTATAACCCATGACCTTGCTGTGGACCCATTGAAAACTTCCTCAAATTCACAGACCCATTAAAAACTTCCTCAAATTCACAGTCAAGAATCCAAACTTTCGATCACCTTTCTTCCTTTTGTTGTCCACACACCCGCCAGGACTTTGTTTAGCTGGGATGGCAAAAATGGGGTGCTTACAGATGCCCCTCTTCGACCGAGATTGTGGGCAATTGAGGCCGAAGATAAAAGTAGCCCATTTTTGCATTATTCTGCACTTGATCCGAATTCTACCATTGCTCTCTTGAACCGATCTTGTAACTACTCTCCTCCCCCCCTTTTTTTTTTTTTTTTTTTTTTTTTGTTCACACCGTACAACAAACAAACCGTAGATGTCAAGCTCCTTGAGTAGCGACCTCATCAGTCCGTGACTTTGGCTCAAGACCGCTCATGGTGTAATCAGAATCGTCAAGCTTCTTGAGTAGCGACCTCATCAGGTCTGTGACTTTGGCTCAAGACCGCTCATGATGTAATTGTAACTGTCAAGCTTCTTGAGTAGCGACCTCATCAGGTCTGTGACTTTAGCTCAAGACCGCTCATGATGTAATCAGAATGCCAAGCTTCTTGAGTAGCGACCCTATCAGGTCTGTGACTTTAGCTCAAGACCGCTCATGATGTAACTGTAACTGTGTTTTGTGCTCTGGATTTGTAACCTTTGGATGTGTAGCCTTTGGCTGTGTAGCCTTTGGATATGTAGCCTTTGGATGTGTAGCTTTTGTATGTGTAGCCTTTGTATGTGTATCCTTTGGATGTGCAGCCTTTGGATGTGTAGCCTTTGGCTGTGTAGCCTTTGGATGTGTAGCCTTTGGATGTGTATCCTTTGGACCGAATTTGGGGTGTCCCAAATTGCCTACGTATCCTTTGGGATTTCCGTCCCTCCAGAATCAGGTTCCGCATAGTTCGGGCTGGTTTTTTCTCTCTTTCCATGATCTTTCTTTCTTTCTTCTCTTTGCTTGCATCTTGTTCTCTTTTCCATTCTAATTCTGCTTTCATTCAGTATTCTTTCTTCTCTGTACTTTCATTTTTCTTTTTTCTTTTTCTTGTTCTTTTCAATTTCTTTCTTCATCTTTCTTCATTCCCAAAATGGGTTGAACATTCCATAAATATTGAGGTAGCCACAATGAGGCTCAGCATCTGCACTTTGTCTACTAACATTGCTCGGAATCCAAGAGGAACTAGAGATCATGATTTGATCGACTTTCCTTGACTTGACTTAATCTAGACCGAGAGAAACATGTTTCTTTTCTTTAAAAGGCAATTTTGATATGTTATGCATTCCTGCCAAATTTATATGGGTTTCACTTTGATCAAAGGGAAATCAGGTCTTTTTAATGAGGGGCAAATGATGACAATGACTCAATTTTCTTTCATTTTTTTTTCAAATTTGTATGAGTCATCTTTCTCTTACATTCAAATGAACTCAGCTAGAGTTTCAAACAGAGGGCTCAACTAAACTCATGATGTTTGGATAAATGGGTGATTTTGCCCCAGTGTCTTAGTTCAAGTTTGAACATATTGATAGGCAGACGACTTTTGAGTCATCACTAGAAATAACCTTAAGGAGATGCAACCCTACACTAATCTTTAGAAAAAACGTCAAAGAATGCTTTCTCTTCTCGGTATCACTCAGATAGAAAACAAGTTTCAACAAGCTATGCTCAGATGCTGAATCAGTTGTAACCATGTTTGGGCCCAAATCCTTTAAGTCTGTATACAAGTATGACGATGAAGGTCCAGATGGACAGATAAGAAACTGTCCAATGGGTCTGCCATTGGGAGAGTGTTTGGTTGTTTATGTAGAATGGCTTGATCTCCACTAGGCGATGCCATTTTATCGGCTAGCAAAAAAAGGACTATGGAATTTTTGGACGCCGTCGAAATGATGAACGACAGATAGATATTCCCGTCAGATTTATTAAACAATATTTATGCATAACAAGACGACATGTTCACAAGAAACGATACGATAAAATTTTGTAACATTTGAAATAAGGGCATGTAATGTTGACTCTGTGGAAGACCGCCAGATTGATGGACGGGAGAGAGACTCTTTAGCCGAAAAGAAAAAATCCTCTGATGACAATAAAGTGATGAGACAACCCCCTGTATGGGCGGGATGTAGTGACCAATATCAAAAATCCAGCTCAACACACAATGTGAACCACAACAAACGATCAGCTCTCCAATCAGGTTCTAAGAAATGGTGTCTATATGTCATTGTATGAGAACCAATTGTCTTATTGCTCTATAACTGAACTCGTCCATCGGTAAGACTCCAAAGGAGTTGCCCCATGTATATGCCTTGTAATCGAACTCACTCATCATTAGTGTTTCAAAGTAGTTGCTCCATGTCTATGCACCATAGTTGAACTTCTCCACCATCATTGTTCTAATGTAGTATGCTAACCAACCTCATTATTTTGAATAGCTCTTTCTTTCTTTTTTTTTCTCTTTTTTTTCTTTTTCTTTTTTTTTTCTTTCTTCTTTTTTTTTCTTTTCTCTCTCTTTTTTTTTTTTTTTTTTTTTTTTTTGAGCTCATCTTTGACTTTGAGGTTGATCCGTAGCAAGTTTTATGTCTGTAGACTTTGTGCACTTGTAAAAGACTTAATCATTTGAATGGTCCTTGTCTGTAGAAATATCCCATAAAAAATTCTTTCTGTAAATTGATCAAATGGGATGACATTTTGATGTACCAACTTGTATCTTTGCGAATGCTTGCATGACTTCAACTTAATCATCTATAACTTTCACGTGTGTGTTGAGCTTTCATTTCTCTAAAGGCCGATGGAGTAGAAGTTCAGGTTGTGGTCCTTCATCTCAATCGTCATCAGAGTCAGAATTAGCAACGGACATGGAAGAGGAAGAAATATCAAACTGGGAAGGAATTGATTGGAAGTAGTAAAGCACTGTTGTTGATGTCTCAAATGAGATAATTATTGTTCATTTTTTCAGAGCATTTTGGACTGGACCGTCTACAGACACATCGAACTTAAGCCCAAAAATAGATGACCTATCAGATACCAATGGTAGCCAGTTTAAACAAGTAATTCACCGAGTTACCCCAATTGGATACGACATCATTGACGCCAACTTATGATCGATTGTAGGACCGAATTTTCGTTTAGATTTTCGCTAGTAAGGCTCATTACGCCTATCTATCGACATGTGTTCGACTCTTTCCATCTTGAGCTAAACCCCTCTTGAGTTTATTATCATTTTGATTTATGCCCCAATTTGGGTTTGACATTCACTTGGCCAATGCCTCAATTTGGGTTAAATGTATTCCAATCTTATGCCCCAGTTTGGATGTCATGAAACTCTGACCTATACCCCAATTGGTCCATCACATTTTTTGTTTGCCCCACTTTGAATCCATTAACACTTTAATTATGCCCCAGTTTATGGTGCATTGATATTTTAGTTGTGCCCCAATTTAGTGTATACTGACATTTTGGTTTTGCCCCAGTTTAGGGTGCACATGAAGTTCATTTTTAGGCTACCTTAATTTTGGGATACAATTGACCACATGGTCTTCCTTTTCATCCTGGATTTTGGGAGGTGGGTGGGATATTCTTGAAGGTTCAAGGGCTACTCCTTTGAGTTTGGGTCACCTTGGGTGATGAAAGTAATTTGGGAGTCAGCACTCCGTCGGTCAAAGTGGCTCAGTCGCCAAGGGTAAATGAAATGTTTTCCAATCTTAGTTTTTCCATTTAAAATTGGCAAGTATGCTAACATGGGAAAGAAACATGTAATCTCTCAGAATCTATGATTCAGCTTTCTAATCTCTTGGATTCCTTAACTCCGATCTTGGAATTTCAATTCCGCTCTGCAATATTTGGGCTCTCAATATACTGTCTTCCAACCATTCCAACACTTTGAGGTACAAAAGTCCCTCCTTATGAACATGAACCGAGACATGAACCGGTGATGATGAGACCTTTTTATGAGAGGATGTAATAAGAGTGGATGTTTTGTCTACTCACTCAGGTGTTCTCTTAAGTCTAGACAATCATATCCTCCCTAGTTTAACCTTTCTTTCTTTTTTTTTTTTTTTTTTTTTTTTTTTTTTTTTTTTTTTTTTTTTTTTTTTTTTTTTTAAATTTTATTTTTATATAAATAATGAACGAAGGTTAAGACTCAGAAGTGACTGGACATGAGAAGGATGCACATACACATACAAGCTGACTCGACCAAACAAAGTTAGCTCCTTCATGAAAACCAACCATTAGACATCATCTGTAACAATTTATTTGTATTTGAATAACCCCATGATTGGTCTTGGGGCCTCAAGATTCTGAATGGATCATTGTAGCACCAAGGTTCGACCATGTGGTTCATCAAATTTCAAGAAATTGAAACGGATATGCTTATTTGTAGTTTTCATGATGGATGACAAAAGCGGTTCATGATTGAAAAAATTGGTAAATTTCTACTTAATCACAGTATCTATACCATGATGAAGATTTTCTGATCGTTTTTTGAGATTGACGTATCAATATTGAACGGTCAACACAATGAGCTTTGTACGATGGAGGGTGTGTACAGACCGCCCACACTATTGTGTATGCGGGTATACGTAACCCTCACGCTCCCAACAAGTGAGAGACAAGAATACTCAAGTGTGGATCCAAACATGTTGACAAGTCAAGGACAAAAACAGAGGCAGAACCCCGACGTCTCGGATGTAAATATTATGGTCGAGTAGATTTTACCATGTTGGTTCAAAGATGGACCAAAAATAACATACATATGGCTCAAACTAGGTTAGGACAGAAAAGGCCACCTTGACGAGGATGGGGTAACCTATCACCGAATGCTCGATGAATAATGGGCCCCCAATCCCTTTATATACTATGTTGCAAGGATCCAAGCGACGTGGAACGCATTCCCAGGCGGACCCAAGAAACGCTCGTTAGAGGCTGCTCGTCGGTGATGGTCTTACAAAGTACAGGCCAAGGCTGTGTGTTTCTCCTAGCGGGCTGCCCCACATGCATGGGACCCGGTTCGGCTACTCGCACGAAAGTGTGACGAACCCAATCCCCCAAAGCAATATGTACAAACAATAAATATAGTACCCTAGATCTAGCATCAAATGTCAAGCAAATCAATATAAGGAAAGTATCCTAGGAGTCCGAATATTAATCCCCGTGGAGTCGCCCTCGGGAGGACAATGGAAAATCGACGTGATCCTCCTCCTCAGGATGGAAATGTGTATCATGTAATCGATGAAGATCGATTTGTTCTGTTGGAGTCGCCACCTAGATTAAGGTCTAGGACCTCGAAAAATGTAGCCTCACCCTAAGGTAAGACTTCTATTGACTCGTGACCCAATGTATCGGTTCTTTGGTCTGCAAAAGATCGGGTAAGTATTCAGGGCACGGTTATGGGAAGGTGTTAGGCACCCAAACCGCCCGATCAATATCGGCCTCCTAAACTTTCCTTAAATTCTAATTTTGACTGTGCTTGGTCAACTGGATGACTAGGGTTCAATGGGGGATGTCCTAAACCAAGTTGCTAAGTTATTCTAACCTAGGGTTCAGCCAATCATGTTTTAAAGTAAATAAACAAGCAAATGTAATGTAAAATATTATACAGTGAACCGAACCAAAGATGGTTCGGTCTTGGACTGAATCTGAGATGTGTAAGACATCTCAAACTGCCTACGTATTCCAATCCTAGAAATCAAGTCCAAAAACATAGTTCGAAAATGGTTTGTGTGATTAAAGATTATGGAAGTGATTTATGCATTTGCTTCAATTAGATTCTTTGTTTAAGTTGAAGTTTATGCTGGATGAATGGTTGATGGGTGGCTTTGTACCGTATTTGGGATTCCCAAATTGCCTACGTATTCTAGGGTTTGCCCTAGAAATCGCTGACGTAGTTCGAAAGGGTTTTGAGAGTCGGATTTGGAATGTGTACCAAAATCCTTCCAATTTTGTCAATAGGATCTAGGGATGAGACCTAAATTCCTACCATTTTTATTTGGGATGTGTACCAAATTCTTTCTATTTTTGTTAATAGGATCTAGGGATGAGACCTAAATTCCTACCATTTTTATTTGGGATGTGTACCAAATTCTTTCTATTTTTGTCAATAGGATCTAGGGATGAGACCTAAATTCCTACCATTTTTATTGTTTCCATTCTTAAGTTTTTTAGGGTTTCCTATCCCTTTTCATTGTGATTTTTCATTTTTTAGGGTTTTCTACCCTAATTGCTATTTTTCCATTTTTAGGGTTTTTTTACCCTAATTGTTCAATTATTTCCATTTTAGGGTGTATCTTGCCTTAGTTGTTGTACAATGTAAACAATCTAACATAGCAATGTGAGCTTAAATATAGCAGTGTAAGCATCCAAATATAGCATGTTGAAAATATATTCAAATTTAGCAACAAATCAATAAAAAAATGGTAAATGAGCACGTGAATCAATAAAAACATGGTAAGTGTGCATCCAAACATGGCAGTAATATGTGAGCAAGTGTAGTAGACAAATATGGCAATAAGCATGTGTAGCATTCCAATAATGGCAATGTGATTATTCCAATTATGGCAATGTGATCATTCTAATTATGGCAGTGTGACTATTCCAATTATGGCAGTGTGACCATTCCAATTATAGTAGTGTATGCATACGAGCATCCGAACATAGCATAGCGTCAAATATGGCATGTGAGAAACAACCAAAGCATATGAGAATCAATCAAAACATGATGGAACACGTAGCAAGATGACAGCTTTGTCAGGCTGGACCAAAATGGGCACATAGGGCACTGTACTTACTCAAAAAATTCTTAAAAGATATCCCTGGAAAGAAGACTCAGAGGCCAACATTTTGTCTCAAGGAAGCTAATCCTAAAAGAGACCATAGGCAGGTCAAAAATATTCCCCAAGTACAGGCAAATACACTGGTCAGGTCTGTTCCATATTTTTGACCAGTTGCACCATAAATTCCAAATAAAATTCTATTCTTAATGAAAATTAAATACAGACATATATCTATGTAGATAACTGTCTGATCTAAAATTTCATTAAGAAAAACAAGTTAAAAAAGTATATTTTCTTTGTGAAAAATGACTCTTTTCAATCATGCAAATCAGCACATCATGACAGATCTGAAATCAAAGCACTATGCACTTAAAAATTGATATCAATTCAAAGAAAAATGGAAAAAATATGAAACCAGTGCCATTTTTTAGAAGACTTTCATGTCTAAAAAGTTCATGTTAAGTAGAGTTTCTGATTATGGCCATAAGGCCTTTGTCTAGAGACTTTTCGATTGAGGATTGCATTACATCCGAGAAAAATAGCAATGTCAAAGACAAATTTTTTGATATATTTCCCCAGTTCCAAATGGAACGAAATTTTTAGGGTAGTCTTGTATCATATCAGAGAGACTCCCATAAAATTTTGGGCTTCAAAATCTTAGAAAAAATACATATGATGTACGTCCTAAGTTTGAACCCTAAATCTGGAATTTTCAGATCAGAAAATCACTTTATGAAATTTACAAAAAACATCAAACATCATTGTATATCAATCAAAAATTCATCATTGAATAGCTTAGACAAATTATCATTCATGAAAAATGTTAGACATAGGCATCCTAACATTAACAAGCATGTAATAGAGCAT
This sequence comes from Protea cynaroides, assembly GCA_028583415.1. Lineage (NCBI taxonomy): Eukaryota > Viridiplantae > Streptophyta > Magnoliopsida > Proteales > Proteaceae > Protea > Protea cynaroides. The sequence continues at coordinate 75,623,646 of CM053266.1, read as the reverse complement.
TCATGATTGAGATTTCATGAAAATTAACCTTTTTTAAGCAAAATTGGCATTCGGGCATTATAACGACCTCTAAATTTGTTTAGAGTACTAACCTTGGGCTCAAATCGAGCGAAACCGTTGATGAAGGGTGATTGGGGGTTGTATCAATCCCCTTTGAATGTGAATCCTCCTTCTCCTCTCTTTTGCTTCTTTCTCTCTTCTCTTTCTCTCTTTTCTTCTTCTCTTTTCTTTCTTTTCTCTTTTCTCTCTCTTTCTTTCTTCCTCTCTCACGTTTTCTCTCTCTCACTCACGTTTCTCTCTCTCACCCACGTTCCCTTCTCTCTCTGGTCTAGAAAAGGATCCCTCCTCTCTCCTATTTATAATTTTCACTCATTTTCTAGAAGATCCTTCTTTTCTTTTTTTCTTTTTTTCTAGAAAATCTTTTTCTCTCCATTTTTCTTCTTTCCTTTCTTTTCTTCCTCTCTCGCTTTTTCTTCTTCCTTTCTTTCCTTCCTCTCCTCTCTCTCCTCTTTCCTTTTTCTTCTCCAAGATCTTTTAGATTTTATCTCTTATATATAATAATATATATTATATACACATATATTTAATAACATACATATATGTATAGTATACAATATATATAATATATAAATACTATGCACATGGATGAACTGGTTCGAAACGGGTTGAGACTGACTTAGGTTGAGTGAGTTAAACCGATATGGGTTGAGCTAGGTTGGACCAAAACCGGCTTGAACCGAGTTGATCTGGATTAATTGGAATTAACTCGGGTTTTCTCTCCTTGTTATTTCATGGGTCATTTCCGCTGTCATCCTGCATGAAATTTTCCGATGGCCTCTATTCCAAATTTTTTGCGTTCATTTTGTAGAACATTAAAAATGAGGAATATAGGAACTGGAATCACCTGAATCCGATGTAGAACGGAAAAGATATGCAGCTTTGAAGTTCTGACGATAATTTTGCATGCAAGCTTGCATGGGACCCACCGGTGACTTCTACCCGGGATTTTTTACGTCCACTTTGTAGAACATCATGAATGAAGAATAATGGTCTTGGAATCATCTGAATCCGATGTCGGATGATCAAGATATGATGATTTGAAATTCAAACAATCCAACTTAGGATAATTTGCATGAAGGCCCCTAGGATTATTTATAATAATTTCATAAACCTCCCTCATATGTATCATCTGACTAAAATGGTCATATCTTCCTCATTTGATATCGAAATTGAGCAATTCTGGTCTCGTTTCGAAGATAATTCTATGACCTACGCATCCATGCAAAATTATAACCCATGACCTTGCTGTGGACCCATTGAAAACTTCCTAAAATTCACGGGACCCATTAAAAACTTCCTCAAATTCACAAGTCAAGAATCCAAACTTTTGATCACCTTTCTTCCTTTTGTTGTCCACACACCAGAAGGGACTTTGTTTAGCCGGGATGGCAAAAATGTGGTGCTTACAGATGCCCCTCTTCGACCGAGATTGTGGGCAATTGAGGCCGAAGATAAAAGTAGCCCATTTTTGCATTATTTTGCACTTGATCCGAATTCTACCATTGCTCTCTTGAACTGATGCTGTAACTACTCTCCTCCCCCTTTTTTTTTTTTTTTTTTTTTTTTTTTGTTCACACTGTACAACAAACAATGTAGATGTCAAGCTCCTTGAGTAGCGACCTCATCAGGTCCGTGACTTTGGCTCAAGATGTGTTTTGTGCTCTGGATTTGTAACCTTTCGATGTGTAGCCTTTGGTTGTGTAGCCTTTGGATATGTAGCCTTTGGATGTGTAGCTTTTGTATGTGTAGCCTTTGTATGTGTATCCTTTGGATGTGTAGCCTTTGGATGTGTAGCCTTTGGCTGTGTAGCCTTTGGATGTGTAGCTTTTGGATGTGTATCATTTGGACCGAATTTGGGGTGTCCCAAATTACCTACGTATCCTTTGTGATTTCCGTCCCTCCAGAATCAGGTTCCGCGTAGTTCGGGCTGGTTTTTTCTCTCTTTCCATGATCTTTCTTTTTTCTTCTCTTTGCTTGCATCTTGTTCTCTTTTCCATTCTAATTCTGCTTTCATTCGGTATTCTTTCTTCTCTGTACTTTTTTTCTTTTTTTTTTTTCTTTTTCTTGTTCTTTTCAATTTCTTTCTTCATCTTTCTTCATTCCCAAAATGGGTTGAACATTCCATAAATATTGAGGTAGCCACAATGAGGCTCAAAGATCTCGCACTTTGTCCACTAACATTGCTCGGAATCCAAGAGGAACTAGAGATCATGATTTGATCGACTTTCCTTGACTTGACTTAATCTAGACCGAGAGAAACATGTTTCTTTTCTTTAAAAGGCAATTTTGATATGTTATGCATTCCTGCCAAATTTATATGGGTTTCACTTTGATCAAAGGGAAATCAGGTCTTTTTAATGAGGGGCAAATGATGACAATGACTCAATTTTTTTTTTTCAAATTTGTATGGGTCATCTTTCTCTTACATTCAAATGAACTCAGCTAGAGTTTCAAACAGAGGGCTCAACTAAACTCATGATGTTTGGATAAATGGGTGATTTTGCCCCAGTGTCTTAGCTCAAGTTTGAACATATTGATAGGCAGACGACTTTTGAGTCATCACTAGAAATAACCTTAAGGAGATGCAACCCTACACTAATCTTTAGAAAAAACGTCAAAGAATGCTTTCTCTTCTCGGTATCACCCAGATAGAAAACAAGTTTCAACAAGCTATGCTCAGATGCTGAATCAGTTGTAACCATGTTTGGGCCCAAATCCTTTAAGTCTGTATACAAGTATGACGATGAAGGTCCAGATGGACAGATAAGAAATTGTCCAATGGGTCTGCCATTGGGAGAGTGTTTGGTTGTTTATGTAGAATGGCTTGATCTCCACTAGGCGATGCCATTTTATCGGCTAGCAAAAAAGGACTATGGCATTTTTGGACGCTGTCGAAATGATGAACGACAGATAGATATTCCCGTCAGATTTATTAAACAATATTTATGCATAACAAGACGACATGTTCACAAGAAACGATACGAAAAAATTTTGTAACATTTGAAATAAGGGCATGTAATGTAGACTCTGTGGAAGACCGCCAGATTGATGGACGGGAGAGAGAGTCTTTAGCCGAAAAGAAAAAATCCTCTGATGACAATAAAGTGATGAGACAACCCCCTGTATGGGCGGGATGTAGTGACCAATATCAAAAATCCAGCTCAACACACAATGTGAACCACAACAAACGATCAGCTCTCCAATCAGGTTCTAAGAAATGGTGTCTATATGTCATTGTATGAGAACCAATTGTCTTATTGCTCTATAACTGAACTCGTCCATCGGTAGGGCTCCAAAGGAGTTGCCCCATGTATATGCCTTGTAATCGAACTCACTCATCATTAGTGTTTCAAAGTAGTTGCTCCATGTCTATGCACCATAGTTGAACTTCTCCACCATCATTGTTCTAATGTAGTATGCTAACCAACCTCATTATTTTGTATAGCTCTTTCTTTCTTTTTTTTCTCTTTTTTTTTTTTTTTTTTTTTTTTTTTTTTTTTTTTTTTTTTTTTCTTTTTTTTTTTTTTTTTTTTTGAGCTCATCTTTGACTTTGAGGTTGATCCGTAGCAAGTTTTATGTCTGTAGACTTTATGCACTTGTAAAAGACTTAATCATTTGAATGGTCCTTGTCTGTAGAAATATCCCATAAAAAATTCTTTCTGTAAATTGATCAAATGGGATGACATTTTGATGTACCAACTTGTATCTTTGCGAATGCTTGCATGACTTCAACTTAATCATCTATAACTTTCACGTGTGTGTTGAGCTTTCATTTCTCTAAAGGCCGATGGAGTAGAAGTTCAGGTTGTGGTCCTTCATCTCAATCGTCATCAGAGTCAGAATTAGCAACGGACATGGAAGAGGAAGAAATATCAAAACGGGAAGGAATTGATTGGAAGTAGTAAAGCACGTTGTTGATGTCTCAAATGAGATAATTATTGTTCATTTTTTGAGCATTTTGGACTGGACCGTCTCCGCGACACATCGAACTTAAGCCCAAAAATAGATGACCTATCAGATACCAATGGTAGCCAGTTTAAACAAGTAATTCACCGAGTTACCCCAATTGGATACGACATCATTGACGCCAACTTATGATCGATTGTAGGACCGAATTTTCGTTTAGATTTTAGCTAGTAAGGCTCATTACGCCTATCTATCGACATGTGTTCGACTCTTTCCATCTTGAGCTAAACCCCTCTTGAGTTTATTATCATTTTGATTTATGCCCCAATTTGGGTTTGACATTCACTTGGCCAATGCCTCAATTTGGGTTAAATGTATTCCAATCTTATGCCCCAGTTTGGATGTCATGAAACTCTGACCTATACCCCAGTTGGTCCATCACATTTTTTGTTTGCCCCACTTTGAATCCATTAACACTTTAATTATGCCCCAGTTTATGGTGCATTGATATTTTAGTTGTGCCCCAATTTAGTGTATACTGACATTTTGGTTTTGCCCCAGTTTAGGGTGCACATGAAGTTCATTTTTAGGCTACCTTAATTTTGGGATACAATTGACCACATGGTCTTCCTTTTCATCCTGGATTTTGGGAGGTGGGTGGGATATTCTTGAAGGTTCAAGGGCTACTCCTTTGAGTTTGGGTCACCTTGGGTGATGAATGTAATTTGGGAGTCAGCACTCCGTCGGTCAAAGTGGCTCAGTCGCCAAGGGTAAATGAAATGTTTTTCAATCTTAGTTTTTCCATTTAAAATTGGCAAGTATGCTAACATGGGAAAGAAACATGTAATCTCTCAGAATCTATGATTCAGCTTTCTAATCTCTTGGATTCCTTAACTCTGATCTTGGAATTTCAATTCCGCTCTGCAATATTTGGGCTCTCAATATACTGTCTTCCAACCATTCCAACACTTTGAGGTACAAAAGTCCCTCCTTATGAACATGAACCGAGACATGAACCGGTGATGATGAGACCTTTTTATGAGAGGATGTAATAAGAGTGGATGTTTTGTCTACTCACTCAGGTGTTCTCTTAAGTCTAGACAATCATATCCTCCCTAGTTTAACCTTTCTTTCTTTCTTTTTTTTTTTTTTTTTTTTTTTTGTTTGTCTTTTTTTTTGTTTTTTTTTTGTTTTTTTTTTTAAATTTTATTTTTATATAAATAATGAACGAAGGTTAAGACTCAGAAGTGACTGGACACGAGAAGGATGCACATACACATACAAGCTGACTCGACCAAACAAAGTTAGCTCCTTCATGAAAACCAACCATTAGACATCATCTGTAACAATTTATTTGTATTTGAATAACCCCATGATTGGTCTTGGGGCCTCAAGATTCCGAATGGATCATTGTAGCACCAAGGTTCGACCATGTGGTTCATCAAATTTCAAGAAATTGAAACGGATATGCTTATTTGTAGTTTTCATGATGGATGACAAAAGCGGTTCATGATTGAAAAAATTGGTAAATTTCTACTTAATCACAGTATCTATACCATGATGAAGATTTTCTGATCGTTTTTTGAGATTGACGTATCAATATTGAACGGTCAACACAATGAGCTTTGTACGATGGAGGGTGTGTACAGACCGCCCACACTATTGTGTATGCGGGTATACGTAACCCTCACGCTCCCAACAAGTGAGAGACAAGAATACTCAAGTGTGGATCCAAACATGTTGACAAGTCAAGGACAAAAACAGGCAGAACTTCGACGTCTCAGATGTAAATATTATGATCGAATAGATTTTACCATGTTGGTTCAAAGATGGACCAAAAATAACATACATATGGCTCAAACTAGGTTAGGACAGAAAAGGCCACCTTGACGAGGATGGGGTAACCTATCACCGAATGCTCGATGAATAATGGGCCCCCAATCCCTTTATATACTATGTTGCAAGGATCCAAGCGACGTGGAACGCATTCCCAGGCGGACCCAAGAAACGCTCGTTAGAGGCTGCTCGTCGGTGATGGTCTTACAAAGTACAGGCCAAGGCTGTGTGTTTCTCCTAGCGGGCTGCCCCACATGCATGGGACCCGGTTCGGCTACTCGCACGAAAGTGTGACAGAACCCAATCCCCCCAAAGCAATATGTACAAACAATAAATATAGTACCCTAGATCTAGCATCAAATGTCAAGCAAATCAATATAAGGAAAGTATCCTAGGAGTCTGAATATTAATCCCCAGTGGAGTCGCCACTGGGAGGATAATGAAAAATCGACGTGATCCTCCTCCTCAGGATGGAAATGTGTATCATGTAATCGATGAAGATCGATTTGTTCTGTTGGAGTCGCCACCTAGATTAAGGTCTAGGACCTCGAAAAATGTAGCCTCACCCTAAGGTAAGACTTCTATTGACTCGTGACCCAATGTATCGGTTCTTTGGTCTGCAAAAGATCGGGTAAGTATTCAGGGCACGGTTATGGGAAGGTGTTAGGCACCCAAACCGCCCGATCAATATCGGCCTCCTAAACTTTCCTTAAATTCTAATTTTGACTGTGCTTGGTCAACTGGATGACTAGGGTTCAATGGGGGATGTCCTAAACCAAGTTGCTAAGTTATTCTAACCTAGGGTTCAGCCAATCATGTTTTAAAGTAAATAAACAAGCAAATGTAATGTAAAATATTATACAGTGAACCGAACCAAAGATGGTTCGGTCTTGGACTGAATCTGAGATGTGTAAGACATCTCAAACTGCCTACGTATTCCAATCCTAGAAAACAAGTCCAAAAACATAGTTCGAAAATGGTTTGTGTGATTAAAGATTATGGAAGTGATTTATGCATTTGCTTCAATTAGATTCTTTGTTTAAGTTGAAGTTTATGCTGGATGTATGGTTGATGGGTGGCTTTGTACCGTATTTGGGATTCCCAAATTGCCTACGTATTCTAGGGTTTGCCCTAGAAATCAGGTACGACGTAGTTCGAAAGGGTTTTGAGAGTCAGATTTGGAATGTGTACCAAAATCCTTCCAAATTTGTCAATAGGATCTAGGGATGAGACCTAAATTCCTACCATTTTTATTTGGGAAGTGTACCAAATTCTTTCTATTTTTGTTAATAGGATCTAGGGATGAGACCTAAATTCCTACCATTTTTATTTGGGATGTGTACCCAATTCTTTCTATTTTTGTCAATAGGATCTAGGGATGAGACCTAAATTCCTACCATTTTTATTGTTTCCATTCTTAGGTTTTTTAGGGTTTCCTATCCCTTTTCATTGTGATTTTTCATTTTTTAGGGTTTTCTACCCTAATTGCTATTTTTCCATTTTTAGGATTTTTTTACCCTAATTGTTCAATTATTTCCATTTTAGGGTGTATCTTGCCCTAGTTGTTGTACAATGTAAACAATCTAACATAGCAATGTGAGCTTAAATATAGCAGTGTAAGCATCCAAATATAGCATGTTGGAAATATATTCAAATTTAGCAACAAATCAATAAAAAAATGGCAAGTGAGCATGTGAATCAATAAAAACATGGTAAGTGTGCATCCAAACATGGCAGTAATATGTGAGCAAGTGTAGTAGACAAATATGGCAATAAGCATGTGTAGCATTCCAATAATGGCAATGTGATTATTCCAATTATGGCAATGTGATCATTCTAATTATGGCAGTGTGACTATTCCAATTATGGCAGTGTGACCATTCCAATTATAGTAGTGTATGCATACGAGCATCCGAACATAGCATAGCGACAAATATGGCATGTGAGAAACAACCAAAGCATAAGAGAATCAATCAAAACATGATGGAACACGTAGCAAGATGACAGCTTTGTCAGGCTGGACCAAAATGGGCACATAGGGCACTGTACTTACTCAAAAAATTCTTAAAAGATATCCTTGGAAAGAAGACTCAGAGGCCAACATTTTGTCTCAAGGAAGCTAATCCTAAAAGAGACCATAGGCAGGTCGAAAATATTCCCCAAGTACAGGCAAATACACTGGTCAGGTCTGTTCCATATTTTTGACCAGTTGCACCATAAATTCCAAATAAAATTCTATTCTTAATGAAAATTAAATACAAACATATATCTATGTAGATAACTGTCTGATCTAAAATTTCATTAAGAAAAAAAAGTTAAAACAGTATATTTTCTTTGTGAAAAATGACTCTTTTCAATCATGCAAATCAGCACATCATGACAGATCTGAAATCAAAGCACTATGCACTTAAGAATTGATATCAATTCAAAAAAAAATAGAACAAATATGAAACCAGTGCCATTTTTTAGAAGACTTTCATGTCTAAAAAGTTCATGTTAAGTGGAGTTTCTGATTATGGCCATAAGGCCTTTGTCTAGAGACTTTTCGATTGAGGATTGCATTACATCCGAGTAAAATAGCAATGTCAAAGACAAATTTTTTGATATATTTCCCCAATTCCAAATGGAACGAAATTTATAGGGTAGTCTTGTATCATATCAGAGAGACTCCCATAAACTTTTGGGCTTCAAAATCTTAGAAAAAATACATATGATGTACGTCCTAAGTTTGAACCCTAAATCTGGAATTTTCAGATCAGAAAATCACTTTATGAAATTTACAAAAAACATCAAACATCATTGTATATCAATCAAAAATTCATCATTGAATAGCTTAGACAAATTATCATTCATGAAAAATGTTAGACATAGGCATCCTAACATTAACAAGCATGTAATAGAGCATTCATGATTGAGATTTCATGAAAATTAACCTTTTTTAAGCAAAATTGGCATTCGGGCATTATAACGACCTCTAAATTTGTTTAGAGTACTAACCTTGGGCTCAAATCGAGCGAAACCGTTGATGAAGGGTGATTGGGGGTTGTATCAATCCCCTTTGAATGTGAATCCTCCTTCTCTTCTCTTTTGCTTCTTTCTCTCTTCTCTTTCTCTCTTTTCTTCTTCTCTTTTCTTTCTTTTCTCTTTTCTCTCTCTTTCTTTCTTCCTCTCTCACGTTTTCTCTCTCTCACTCATGTTTCTCTCTCTCACCCACGTTCCCTTCTCTCTCTGGTCTAGAAAAGGATCCCTCCTCTCTCCTATTTATAATTTTTCACTCATTTTCTAGAAGATCCTTCTTTTCTTTTCTTCTTTTTTCTAGAAAATCTTTTTTTCTCTCCATTTTTTCTTCTTTCCTTTCTTTTCTTCCTCTCTCACGTTTTTTCTTCTTCCTTTCTTTCCTTTTTCTCATTCTTCTTCTAGAAAACCCCTTCTCTTTCACGTCTCCCTCTCTCCTCTTTCCTTTTTCTTCTCCAAGATCTTTTAGATTTCATCTCAACCCTAAAGCCTCCTTCTCTTTCACGTCTCTCTCTCTCCTCTTTCCTTTTTCTTCTCCAAGATCTTTTAGATTTCATCTCAACCCTAAAGCCTCCTTCTCTTTCACGTCTCCTCTCTCTCCTCTTTCCTTTTTCTTCTCCAAGATCTTTTAGATTTCATCTCAACCCTAAAGCCTCCTTCTCTTTCACGTCTCCTCTCTCTCCTCTTTCCTTTTTCATCTCCAAGATCTTTTAGATTTTATCTCTTATATATAATAATATATATTATATACACATATATTTAATAACATACATATATGTATAGTATACAATATATATAATATATAAATACTATGCACATGGATGAACTGGATCGAAACGGGTTGAGACTGACTTAGGTTGACTGAGTTAAACTGATATGGGTTGAGCTAGGTTGGACCAAAACTGGCTTGAACTGAGTTGACTGGATTAATTGGAATTAACTGGGTTTTCTCTCCTTGTCATTTCATGGGTCATTTCCATTGTCATCCCGCATGGAATTTTTCCGATGGCCTCTATTCCAAATTTTTGCGTTCATTTTGTAGAACATTAAAAATGAGGAATATAGGAACTGGAATCACCTGAATCCGATGTAGAACGGAAAAGATATGCAGCTTTGAAGTTCTGACGATAATTTTGCATGCAAGCTTGCATGGGACCCACTGGTGACTTCTACCCGGGATTTTTTACGTCCACTTTGTAGAACATCATGAATGAAGAATAATGGTCTTGGAATCATCTGAATCCGATGTCGGATGATCAAGATATGATGATTTGAAATTCAAACAATCCAACTTAGGATAATTTGCGTGAAGGCCCCTAGGATTATTTATAATAATTTCATAAACCTCCCTCATATGTATCATCTGACTAAAATGGTCATATCTTCCTCATTTGATATCGAAATTGAGCAATTCTGGTCTCGTTTCGAAGATAATTCTATGACCTACGCATCCATGCAAAATTATAACCCATGACCTTGCTGTGGACCCATTGAAAACTTTCTCAAATTCACAGACCCATTAAAAACTTCCTCAAATTCACAGTCAAGAATCCAAACTTTCGATCACCTTTCTTCCTTTTGTTGTCCACACACCAGCAGGACTTTGTTTGGCTGGGATGGCAAAAATGGGGTGCTTACAAGTACATGAATAGAGTTAATAAAGTGGTTAATTCCATTAGAGGACTTGGTGATGACCTAAAAGGTCATATTGTCAGTCAGAAAATATTAAGGTCTCTTACTCCCAAATTTGAATCAAAAGTATCAGCTCTTGAAGAAACCAAGGATTTAGAACAGATGACTATTGATGAGATTCGTAGAGCCTTAATAGCCTTTGAGATGAGAGTAGATCCAGAAACCTCTGTTGATAAGCAAGTTGCCTTCAAAGCCATGAAGAAGATGAAAATTTTTAAAAATCTAGATGAAGAAGAAAGTGAAGATGAAGCCACAGCTCACTTTACTAGAAAAATGAAGAAGGGTACAGGAAAGTACAATAACAAACTGCCATTCAAGTGCTTCAATTGTGGTAAGGTTGGACACTTTGCTGCAAAATGTCCATAGAAGAATAAATTCGATAGTGATGATGAAGATGACAACAATGACAGTTACAAGGCCAAGAGCTTCAAGAAGAACAAGCCTAAAAGGAAAAACTTTATTTTCAAGAGGAATAGTGACACTTCAGATGATGACTCAAATGATGTTTCAGAGGGTGAGTCTAGTGAGGGTTTGTTCATGGTTTTCCTTGAAGAACGAGAAGAGAACAAAAATGAAAAATCAAGCTCAAGTAGTGACAAAGAAGGTGAAATAAATTTTGAAGCAGAGTTTCAAGCAGCTATGAAGGAACTTAACAAGGAACGGAAGAATAACAAGTTTGTCTCAAGAGAACTTAAAAAGCAGAAACAGTTGATTCAAGACTTGAGAGTTCAAGATGTAGAGTCCAAGAAAATTATTGATAGTCTCAAGACTCAGCTTGAATAGGTATCTATAGACCACTCTACAGTAATGACTGAGAATGCAGGTTTGAAAGCTCAACTTGAAATACAAGCCCCTGTAATGAGTAAATTTTAAGAGCTTGAGAAAGAATTTATTCTGTTAAAAGCAAAGGTGACTGAGTATGAAAAAGAAGAGCTTGAAAGACAACAAAAGTTGAATCAACCTGATGAGCCAAGAAACACTCCAGTGCACCCTAGTAGCTGCAAGCTAGATGGAATTATAAATTCTAACAGTGCCAACTCAAAGAAGAAAGGTCTCATATCTTTTGTGAAAGAGAATGGAAAGGGTAAAGCTCCTATGATTTATGTCCAAGAAGAAAATCAAGTTCCTATTCCACAGACTATTAATGCAAGACAAGGTAAGAGAGTGAAGCAGTAATTTCTATGGAAGAAATTATCCCAATGCACCACAGAGACAGATAAGGTACATGGCACCTTCTAGGCCAAAAATTTTATTTTCAGGGATATTGTTATAAATGTAATGCTTATGGTCACAAGATAGCTACCTGCAAATTCAACATGAGAGAAGTCAGATTTGAAAGTAGAAATCAGTTTGCTTCCCTTGAAGAAAATTTTGTTGAGTGCTACAATTGTCATAACTATGGGCATATTGCAAGAGAATGTAGAACAATTTTTTTATTCACGCCACCTCAGCAAAAAATGACACAATAAAAGGAGAATGGTCAAAGAAAAGTTAAGCAGAGAATGAACAAAAAGACTCCACCAGTTGTTAAAAAAATGTAGAAAAAGAAAATCATTGCAGATTTTGTAGAAGAGAAAAATGATGGTGTTGCATGCTTCGAGACAACGTTCAAGACACAAGACAAGCCGTCTCCTTGGATACTTGACAGTGGATGCTCTAGTCACTTGACAGGTGACAAGAAAATGTTTCAAGAGCTTCAACAGTATGAGGGAGGTACAGTAAACTTTGAAAATAATGAAGGGGCCAAGGTAACTGAAAAGGGTTTTATCAACATTAACAATGGAAAGGTAAAACTCCATGATGTGTTTTATGTGTCAGGACTTGAGCACAACGTTCTCAGCATCAGTCAGATTTGTGACAGAGGGCATGAAGTGATCTTCAATAAACAGGGATGTGAGATCAAAAGAGTTGACAGTGGCAAGATTGTGGCTTCAGGATAGAGAACCTCAAGGAATTTATATACTCTGACAGAGAGTATCGAAGATTCATGCATGACCATGCTCACCAAGCAGTGAGGTGCTTAGAGTGAGGGGGAGCAGTGTGTATTTGATATATCCTTTTGCTCCTGATGATAGACTCAGGGGGAGTCCTATGGTATTTATGTGTTGAGTGGTGTATGCATATGTTTGTTATCCTTCATCTCCTTATGTTAGACTCAGGGGGAGTCTGACGATGTTTTTATGTGTTGCTATAATGGTTTATTATTATTTTTTGGACCCATAGGATTGGAAAGATGCGGTGGGCACTCCTATGTGGCATGCCCCTTTGTATTTATTGTCAAAAGGGGAGAAAGAATAAATGTGCAGAATGAGTTGCCAATAATTCCAAAGGGGGAGATTGTTGGCCTTTATGTTGTCATTGTTGGCACTTGACTGATGTGACAATGTCTGTAAGCATATAGTCAAAGAAATGAGGAGAGAGAGTGTCAGTGTAGGAGAGAGAGTGTTAATGCAATGGTAAAGATGGAACAACTTCGCATGTGTGTTCTATAGTGTTCTACATATGTTTCAGATGATTTGCAATGAGTTAAATGAGATTTTACACTGATTTTGATGTGAGAGAGTGTCTGTGGACCCCACTGGTGATGTGGCACCATTTTTGATGATGTGGCCGAGTTTCTAATGATGAGGCAATGTTGCAACACCTTGAAGCATTACATGAAGAAAGAAGATGTAGAGAGAGAATAAGGAGAGAGAAAGAGGAGAGAGAAAATGTTGGTGGGTCCCGCAGCAGGTTTATGGAAATCCTACAGTGGAAAGATTTAGAGCGTTGAGTTATCTTTTCAACGCAACTTGAATCACTCAATTCTAACGTCGGATGAGAGAGATATCGCAGTTTCCGTTAGATCGCTCGAAAAAGTCATTAATACATTTGTTCAGGGGCATTTTGGGCAAGAAGAAATGTAAAAGATTCCAAATCGGTTGCTAAAATGAAGCCACGATGCTCAGATGCACTTTGAATGGCCCAGAACAAGGCGGGCTTGAGTGCATCGGAGCCGACGCATTGAGATTCCATCGCTCGGCTTCGGATTGGTTGGATGCAGATTATTATAATGCTCTCTGTTGCATGGAGTACTAGCCTGATTCCGTATGGCGCACGCGCGGTACTACGCCGCGGTAGATCGAGATCTTGCGGTTGAGATTGAAGCCGATTGCGCTTGACGCGATTGATGCAGATCCAGCGGCTTACGTTGAATCCCGCCTTTTTAAGGTTATTCGACCACTGGTAGAGGAGATTCCACATCACCCATTCAGCATTCGACAACACGTAGGAGCGGGCAGCGATTCCATGTAGCGTAGGTGCATGGTATGCCTCTGAAAGATTCTGTTTTGAATTTTCTGATTGGCTAAACTTCAAACCGCCATAACTTCTTCATCCGAGCTCCAAATCGGTCCGTTCAAGTTGCAGTTTCCATATTTTTGGATGCTCTATACATTGGGTGCCGTTGGGAGTCGAAAAAACCCTGAGAAAAATCAAAAATAGGGTTTTAAAGCTTAACAAAGGGTTTTCCTAGCGTTTTATGCCTATGACAGTGATCAATCACCAACTACCTCTTTTCTGTGCATCAATGGAGTGGTAAATCCCTATGAGAGGTCAGTAGAGCTTTTATTTTTATATTCATGGTGATTACGGGTTATGTGGAAGAGATTAGAAGCCTGTGAGCAAGGTGTGTTCTGTGAATCGATCTCTATCATTGTTGAAGATTGTTAGAGAGTACCTGAGGGCAGTGTGAAGCTTCAGAGAGATTGTTGGCCATTCGAAAGCATTGTTTGTGAGATTCTCAATTCCTTATCTATTTATGCTTTCAATTTATTGTACGCTAGCGTAGGTGCAAATTGTTGTATACCTAGCTAGTGGGGAAAAATTGTAAGAGAAATTTATAAGCCTAAAAAATTTGTTATTTGCTTCCCGTGGGTACGGGTTAAGCGTGGTGTGCAGCATGTGCTGAACACTGGTACTTGATATCATACACTGTGTTGGTGAACCACGTATGTGTTGTGGACTGTCTTTATTTATTTTTATATATTTTGGAATGCATGGAATGGTTTGCAAGATGGGTGTGCAAATCTAGTAGACCTGGCCACTGAGTGGTAGCGAGGTAGATTTACATACGCTTGTGTGTGTATAAAAGAATATATCTCCATCAGCTCTGGGCAGCAGTAAATAATCAAAAAAAAGTTTCAGACACTGATTCACCCCCCCTCTCAGTGTCATATCAAGTTCATCATAAACATGCAGTGGTCTTCTCAGTTTCTGTGTAGTGACTGCGAAAGAATAATGACTCTTGAAAATCCCACCACCTTTGGGTTAATGAGACCCCCTAAAGTCAAAACCCTTTCAACTCATGTGCATGAACATACCTTTAACTTTGACAATGCTACCTTTGGGTTAACACTGTCTTTCTCAGCTGCTTTTCACACAATGGAGAACAGTGTATTAAAAATATATCCTTTATTATATATGTAAATGCATAAATTTGGGGTTTGAGGACCACCATGTTGGAACTGAGTGTACCACTTTGGTGGATTCCACCCAATTTTCACATGATACCCACAAACCTTAATTACTTGCATTAACCATATCAACCATTTATGCAAATAAATATTCTTTTTCCAAGAGTTAACCAACTACATATTCTCCTTTGGATAAACATGCAGTGGTCTTCTCAGTTTCTGTGCAGTGACTGCGAAAGAATAATGACTCTCGAAAATCCCACCACCTTTGGATTAATGAGACCCCCTAAAGTCAAAACCCTTTCAACTCATGTGCATGAACATACCTTTAACTTTGACAATGCTATCTTTGGGTTAACACTGTCTTTCTCATCTACTTTTCACACCATGGAAAACAGTGTATTAAAAATATATCCTTTATTATATATGTAAATGCACAAATTTGAGGTTTGAGGACCACCATGTTGGAATTGAGTGTACTACTTTGATGGATTCCACCCAATCTTCACATGACACCCACAAACCTTAATTTGATCAAAACTTGACAATGCCATCTTTGAGTGTACATCGCCCTTACAAAAGCATTTACATGTACATAAACTTTGAATTTGAAGACATCATGATGAAACTAGGTGTACCACTTTGGTGGTTTCCATCCAATTCCACAATGATATCCCCAAACCCTACTTTACAACACATTGTGGGTCAATAAATAAAATCTCATGCACACATAACTTTCTACATGCATCTAGTACAAAAATAACTGATAAACAAGCAGAAAACTGTAAATCGGACTAATTTGAGACACATTTTAATCAAAAATAAATTTTCCAAATCATCAAACTGTGTCAAACTATGTACCAAACAGTAGAGCATGAAAATACGAACACAACGCAAAAAACCGCATCAAAATCCGACGCTCCTAGCGCCCACAATCATCAATCAAAGTCGGCACTTGCATTCTTGCATCCTGAACCGGTTTTGAGCGGTTCATCTTGGGTCGGTTCTGTCTGGCCGGGTTCGATTATGGGCAAACCGAACCCACAAATTAAAACCCTTTTTTTAATGCTTTGGTCCAGACCAAACCAAACGGTCTGGCCTTTAAACCGAACCGCAAACCAGCGGTTCAACCTCCGACCCAACAACCCACCCACCCGGGTTCTCGAGCCCACTTTCCGGGTCGTTGGATCGGGTCCTCAGGTCAGAAGTTCGGGCCAGCGTCCGGGTTCCCTGGTCAAATATTCGGGTCCATTGGTCGGGTTACCGGGTCAAATATTTATCATGCTATTCAAAGAAAAAGTTGTTTATTACGTTATATTTTGCTTGTTTGTGAGACCCATGATCAAAATAATCCAACACAGGAGAAGATGCACAGGGACTAAAATAAAAATGTTCCTCATAAATGAAAGGTCAGAAATAAGATCAAAATGAAGATCCATTAGAGGGAAGAGAGGTTAAATTTTTTAAATCTAAAAAGAAATTTTTTGTAAATTATTATCACTTCAATTTTCACGTGATTCAAAATGTATTCTTGTCTATTAGTTACAGTAGCCGCTGCTCCAATTTGGTTTTTATGTTTAGGTTTTTTACTTGTTTCTTCTAACTAGGAATGGGATGTATATTGTGTTGAAGGAGTCTCATAAGTATTATCTTTTCCGATGGAAAGAATCTGATATGTATCTTGAGTCCTTGATTGCATATATTTTTGACATAAGGTGTATTGGAATTGAGAGTAAAGCATTGTTTGTACAATGTGAACTACGATTAGCACTCAAAGAGAAAACATGAAACCTTCATCTATTCATCACTGCAACAGCTCCTATTTCTTGAAATACTCAACAGACAGGTCATAAATTTCTTTGATGCCATACTTGAAGCTGAATCTTTTCGGAGGATATGATAAACTTGGCCTTGGCAGGGATTTTTCTGAAACTGCAATTGATTACAGAGTAAGTGACCACTTTACTAATGTCTTATATAAAACAGAGATCAATGATTGGCTCTGAATGCTTTAGAAATACAACAATTCATACATCTTGCACAATGTGAAATGTTGGATATTTAAAGAAAAAAAAAACATGTTCAATAGTTCAGAATAAACAGTACCCACTACCCAGTGATATCAGTTTAAGCTTTATATTTAAAACATTTAGTGGCAGTTAGTTGTCCATGAATTGTTAAGAACATGGAAGCAATGCAATGTTCTGGAAAAGAGATGAGCCCTTGATTCTGTGGTTTGGATCATCATTGGGGTAATTACAAGCTTTTACAGTTCTGATGGTTAAGGTAACCTGAATTTTATTATGCTTTGGACCAGAGAATCCATGTGGGTGATCCTATTTGGTTGGGAACTCCTCTGGTGTGAGGAAGAGAGCATGTAAAAGGTGTAATGTGTTGTCTGGTGTTTTGAACTACTATCACTTTTGCTTTTTTGAGGATGTGAAGTACCAAGAACTCTTGAGAGTTCATTTTCTTTTCAGACTGTTGAGTTTTTTTCTTTTTTTTTTGTCCCCCTATATAATTTCCATATTAGTTATATACTAATTTGCTGGTTGATTAATTGCTTTTGTTTTGGTAATCTGAATTTGAATCTTATTCTTCTACATTAATTGTACTTTCATATTAAGATGGTTCGGATCAAATCTCATGTGTTCTTGCAAATATCAGAATTTTGGATCCCTTTCCGTTTTATATTTTTGTTCCTTTGTGCCTTTCTCCTATTTATGTGGTGATGATTGTCAGTATGTGGATATTTTGAAAAGAAAAAAGAACTCAATTTGAAATTCTCAAGAACAATGGATTGGCTTCCCAGAAGAGTAAGAAATTGCAATGTTTAGAAAGAAACTGAAATCTTTAGAATATTTCCAACCCCACCATACACCTCAGTTGAATAAATTATCCATTTGACCACATCTTCCATACCCATTATAGCTGCTCGGCTAAAGATGGCAAAAAAAAGAACTATACTTGTGAATCATTCTTGCAGACACCTCTTATGGTGATAGGGTTTACCATTCTGGTGATTTCACTTGCAGGTGTCTTTCGTGCTTGCTTTAATGTCGCATGGGCCCTGGGTTTACTTGTTTGTGATGTTGTTACTTGCATCTTGGGTTCCAACACTTATCCTAAGCTTTCATTTTTATAAATTTATACTTATGCATTCATTTTTATAAATTTATACTTACGCATTCATTTTTATAAATTTATACTTATGCATTCAATTTTATAAATTTATACTTATGCATTCATTTTTTTTATATTAACAATTCTATACTTTTAATTTTTAGGTATCTATAGAGAAAGAAATTTTTTTGATGAAGAGGAGAGGAGCTACATAGGAAGCTTGAGTTTTTATTTTTTTTTTTTATTTTTTTTTTTTTGATATATGTTGTTTCAAAACTTTGTACTTAGTATGAGTTTGCAGTGTGTATTTTTTATATGACTTTGGTCTTTTTTTTTTTGGTTATTGACTATATGATTTTGGTTGATTGTATATATATAGTTGGGATTTGAATTCTATGATTAATATCAAGTTTTTTTTTTACTAGGATTTCTTATTTATATGCATTTTGTATTGATCAATAGTGCAGGAAGGGTCGTAGGGTAGTAGAGAAATGTAATTAAAAAAAAAAAGATTTTTCCCAACGAAAAATATAGATCCGTTGTCTAAAATATTTATTATATACTACGATATATTGGTTTCTGTGGTGAAAAATATGTATTATAGACAACGGATTACTTTCCGTTGTAGAAAATATATATTATAGACAACGGTTTACTTTCCGTTGTGTAAAATATATATTATAGACAACAGACTATTTTTCGTTGAGGAAAATATGTATTACTGGTTTTCTGTTGTATAAAATGGTTATTAAAATCCACAGAACATACGGTTCTGTTGGAAAATATATATTATAAACAACAGACCATTTTCCATTGTGTAAAATCCATATTATACACAATGGAATGTAATTTCCGTTGTGGAAAATATATACACCCATGGTACAGATGTTTCCATAGAGCAAAATGGCTACGGGATTTTCTACAACGGAACGACAATGGAAATCTTAATGTAGGTGTTGATTTTTGCCAACGGAAAAATGTTTTAGGCAACGAAAAATTTTCGTAGCGGAAAATGAATATTGTTGTAGTGTGGATCGGTCTCGGGTCACACGTGCAAACCGCACGTGCACCTTGTGTCGGGTTCACGGGTACCGTTGGGCCTGACCGGGCTGGTCTGGGCCCTGGTTTGGTCCCGGACTGGCCCAAATTGGCTCGGTCCAGTATGGGGCTGACCAGGTGACGTCAGCCCTACCTTTTCCTTTTTTTTTCATTGCCGCCGAAACGTGGATCTCATGCGCTTTTCCAGGCGGCGCGTGAGAGCGCGTCAGGAAACTTTCGGTGACCAACCTTATGTCGCCGGCTCCGTCTCTCCGAGACCTACATTCCTATATAATTTATTTTACTTTTAACGGTCAGAAAAAAATTTTTGAGGGTCCAAATCCTAGACAAGTTCATATGAAAAATTTGAGAGAAAAATCTCTCAGTTTTCCAATCCAATCAAACATGAAGTCTTTACAATGCTTTCCCATCGATCCTAGATCTGTGTAGGTGGCTCTGATACCACTGTAAGATTTTTTAGATCTCCTTTGGGTTTTTCCCATGAGATTTCTCATGAACCCTAACGAACACATACCACACAGATTACTAGAATACAATGGGTATTGAAAAGAGATGATAAGACACATACCTTTTGCTGTAGATTGATTTTCGATCGTTTTCTTTGCTTTAATGCTTGGAATGCTTGGATCAGAGTCTTCCACAGCCTGTCGGGATCCCTTGACCTTCTCTCTGCGTATGGGAACAAGAGAAGAAAATAACACCGTGACTGCGGGGACTCTAACCATTGGTAATTATAATACCACCCTTAACCCTGGACCAGTCCCACAGTGGACCAGTTTGGTCCATCTCTAATCATACTTAAACTGGTCTACCTATAACTAAACTTCTACTAAACCAACTAATCTTATAATTAATTTAGCCCATAAAATATCTTATAGGATAAACTCAGAATTCCTAAGATAACAGTACAAGATAAGAGGTGGTGATGGAGAGTGAGTGCAGCTCACCTCCCCATTTAGTAATCATCCCACACCTTTCAGAGTAGTGGATATGATATGGGACCACCTTTGGAGTGTTGAACCCACATTTATCAATGGCTCCCAAGGGTGTGGGTGATTACTACGTGGGGAGGCGAACCGGACTCTATGAGACGCGGATTGAGTTGCAATGGTTATGGAAAGTGAAGTGATATGTACATATGGGTTTTTTTTTTTTTACACATTTTGATATTTATATTTTTTTATATTTTTTTAGCTAAACATCAGGTTTATATATATATATATATATATATATATCGGGTGTATATTCGGTCATACACACAAGATAATGACTACGTAACTTATCGAAAGTGTGAGTTGCGTGACTGATCTTAAGATGGTTCAACAATAGCTTGGTTTATAATCTGAAGAGCACAATCCCATAAAATATGAGTGGAAGCCTGGACCTCTGGTCTTAAATAGTACGGTACATCAATTATTACAGGGTCATATAGAAAAATATAATGAACGAAAAAAATAAAAAAAAAAGGCACATAAAAGAACACAATACATATAGTTGATAATTGATAAGAATATGGGAACGAGCAGGATCTTCACCACTGATTTTGAATAGTAACCACTGAATGAGGGAAGATCTAAGAGTATTGATAAGCCTTCTTTTCTTCTTCGTTCATAAAAGACACAAGTGGAAAGGACTTTCCAACCCCCACGGATGTCTTGAAGGTAATCTTGTTGCCATCGATGCACATCTCCGCTACAGGAATCCACACGAACGCCTGCTTGGTCTTCACTCCGGTCATCTTCTTCATTCTCCCTTTCTCCACGTATGCCGTGGTCTCGGCAGCATAACTGGTCTTGCTGTTGGTTGGCACACTGAAGTGTTCATAGGCGGTCTTGCATTTCCACCACACAAAACCCGTGGCTCTCACCCTTCCGCATTCTACCAATTCTCCCGTGGGAAGAACACCACTAGGGAATCCGATCTCTTTCATTAGCTCCGCTGAAAATCGATCACAGGCTTCCTTTCCGTACACAATTTCAGCCCCAGCTCTCTCATCGGTAGCCATGTTGGATCAATTGATCGATTGGTCACCCCCGCCAAGTGACAGAATGTTAAAAGAATGGAGGATTTCTTGCTCTTTTAACTGCTTATTTATGTTAAAGAGTTAAGGTGTTTGTGATGAACGTCTGATTGGAATGCAAGGATATTTATAGAGTATGAAAATGCAAATGAATAGAGACAGACGGTGCTTTTAGTCATCTTTGACATGTTATATACTATTTTATTTTATTGACATTTTCCCACCTCCCATACTTGACTAGGTCTCATGCTAGGCAGTCTCTGACCAGGCCAATTTTGACGAGTGAGACTTCGCATATGTTTTCTTCTCTTCTCATAATAATTGGAATTGGCATTTCCTTCGTCTAATCTTAATATAAGTCGGATGCAATATTCTATCAAAATATGCATCCAACCCCATTACCCACCTTTGACCCGGATACTGTTTACCCACCTTACCAGCCTATGATTTTAAAAAACCGATTGGAGTCGGCCAAATCGACCCATTCGACTAGTAATCAATTGACACCGATCTCTATTAATCCCAATTCTTTACTTACTGAGTTCGACCAATTGAAGACTGTGTCTAACTGATTATCAAATGCCATTAGGACCATTGGAATCGAAACCAATGGAGAACAATTCCGTAAAAATTGCGAGTTTTTGAACCTTGCACCGGCCGGCCACTTATGAAAGGTAAAGGTGCATAAGATTATCCTACATGTAAGCTAAATGAGAAGGGTATAACGCCAGCAATAAATGACATGGATGCAGTGAAATAAATAATCGAATTCAGTTCGAGAGCTAAGCTCTATCAAACAACCATTAACAATCCCTTTTGTTTTTTGGCTAGAGGTCAGCAAATAGATGGCTTTGTTCAGTTGCAAGGGGAATGGAAGGGAAGGAATGTGAAATTTTATAACTTTAAATGGAAATTTTTTATAGATGTAATATAATAGTTGTGTTTGGTTGCAAGGGGAATTGAAATGAAGGGAAGTGAAGTTTTTTTTAACTTTAATGGGAAATTTTTGTAATGAATACAACTCATGCTATTATATTGCAATGTAACTAATTCTAAATCATTCAATATTTAGTTATTAACTTACATTTCATTTTGCATTTAAATTCTTTGCATTTAAAAAGTAAAATAAATTTTACATATTCTTAATATCATTACTAAATATGTTAAGGAATATAGGTAGTTTATACAATCATTTTGTGATACAACTATATAAGTTTTCTTTTTTAAGTATAAAACTTTCCCTTCCCTTCCCTTCCCTTCCCTTCCCTTCCCTTCCCTTCAATTTCCTTTGCAATCAAACATAGCCAATATGATTGTATAAGTTACTTAAATTTTTTAACATATTTAGTAATGATACTCACGAGATATAAAATTTATTTTTCTTTTCAAATGAGAGGTATTTGGATACAAAGTGAAGTGTACATTAATAACTAAATATAAAATAATTTAGAATTAGTTATAATAATATGATAGCATGTGCTGTAATCATTACAATAGTGAAACTAAAGAAAACAAGAAACTCTAGTGCTCCTGCCTTCCCTTCTTCCCTCCCTGCTCTTACATTCGATATATTGAAACAATTAAAATTCTTAATGTAATAGCTACTAAGCTACGAAACCTGACCCTATAGTCATTAATCTCCGGTTGGGCATCCTTGAAGCTGGACTAATGTTTAGCTTGGGCTGGTGCACATCTCATGCATTAAATATTATACAATAAGATGTTTTAATGTCGTGAACTTATTCTACCAAAAAAAAAAAAAAAACTTATTTAATGTAGGGTTAAGATTAAACATTAATTGAGCTCCA
Source organism: Protea cynaroides (assembly GCA_028583415.1). Classification (NCBI taxonomy): domain Eukaryota; kingdom Viridiplantae; phylum Streptophyta; class Magnoliopsida; order Proteales; family Proteaceae; genus Protea; species Protea cynaroides. The sequence continues at coordinate 75,600,673 of CM053266.1, read as the reverse complement.
AAAACCATAATCTTACATGGGTGATGGACCTACATAAAAATAATTAAAACAAATTATGGATTGGTAGATGACCCATTATGTAGATATATAGAAGACCTTAAAAATGTAAATGTATTGAGTTCTCTCATTTTTTTATTCTCAAAAGTTCTTTAAATTTATGATAAGAAATTATTTTAAAACAATAGAAATGTGATTTACCATTTTTTTTCGTTTTCAAAGCCCTTAAATTGTAATGCACATTTTTTAATACATGTAGGAATTGTTAGGATTTACCTTCATTGAAAGAAGAAGTATATTCATTTTCACAAACTTTAATTACAACAAAATTTTCTCTAATCTAAAATCTTAAATTTAATCACAATTACAAATGACTCTCAAAGTAGATTTTTATAGAAGTTTTAAAGATCAGCAATGTTGTATAGAATTGAATGCTGGGTAGCAATAAAATACAATTCATTAACAAAATAAATTAATGTAGTTGATAAGGATGATGTGATAGATGAACGATAAAAAAAAAAAAAAAAAAAATTAAAGTCATCTATGAATAACCCTGTTATAAGTTGAAAGAATATCATTTATTGCACTATTGGCATCCATTGAAGGCCCTTAAGCGCAGCAGTATAAATAGTAGTATGATACAAATGAGAGAAGTAAAAAGACCATGGGAGGAAGTATGTAACTGCGAAACAGAATCTGGTGTAGTTATAACATTAATTTTTAATTTAAAAAATCCTCAGTCAATAGAGCGGATTGGGTCACCGATGAAGTGATCAGAATTAGATCATATATGAAAAAATTATACGTACCTTCTCCGAATTAAAGGGTGTCAAAATTGGATTCAAATCAAAAATCGAAACCGAACAAGTCTGATTTGATCGGGATCAAAACCAAACTGAATCTCATTGAGACAGTTTTTTGGTTGTGTTCTATAACCATATGAAAAAACTGAAACCAGATCGGATCAATTGGTAAGCCTGAACAAAGCCGGATCAACAGGACCGTAACAAAACCAATCTGATAGTGGACTAATAAGAGTCCATTAAGCCAGTATTTTTATTAAATATACATGGAGGAAATCAACATCAAAACCGAACCAGTCTGATACTGGCCCGATAGAGCCCATTAAGCTAACTTGTCACTACATGTACATTTAGTAAACCAAAACTGAACTGAGACCAAATCCATAGTGGACCAATAAGAGCCCACTAAGCCAACCTGATAAAAACCCAAAACCGAACCTAACCAAAACCGTAGTCGAACCGAAACAAATTTTTTTTATTCAACAGTAATTAAGCTGAAGTATATCGGACTGAAACCGGACCGAACAGGTCCATTGACAGGACTGGGATCTTCTACTACACTTTTGTAGAGCAGTCTCAATCCTGAGTATTGGGAGGGCATCGGTACACAATTCTCATTGCTGCACTTTAAATGTTCAGAATCACCTCTGCTCCACAGGAGTGTAACAAAGAATCTTTTTCCCCATTAACACCTTACCTGAACTAGCCCCTAACTTCATGAAAGACTGAAAGAATTAACAAGATCATTGGTGAAGTGACTTGGACTGGTAAGTGTCCAAAGGATCAAAATATTTATTTATTTTTTGCATAGATTGGTCATCTTCCTAATCAGATATGTTATAGAATGCAGTCGATTCAGATTTTCTCAAACTTTAATATATATACTTGGGAAATGCATATATTCTGCAATGAAATGTGCAAGTCCTACGGTGTTTGGTAGATGTGCAATTAAATTTGCAAAAGTGTCTCTCCATTCGATTATCAGTCCAGTCAGGAGTCATGACATGTGCCTTTTTTTAAGTTGAAATTTCCCTCTCCCTGAACTTTTCCCTCTTACTGCATGATTACATAACCAATTTTTTTCCATATTTTTAAGTTGAAATTTTACATGTAGTTTTTATAAAGATAGCTGTAGAGTATTTTATAATATCATTGTATTGACTTAAGTTTCATACTAAGTATATGTGATTAAATAGTGTTACAGACTTACTGGCAGAAGTTTGGATAAACTTGGAACTCCTAAAGTAACATCACAAGATAAGAGGTGGTGATGAAGAGTGAATGCAGCTCACCTTCCAATCTAATAATCCTCCCCACATCTTTGAGAGCAGTGGACATAGTATGGGACCACCTTTGAAGTGTAGAATCCATATTCATCAACGGCTCCCAAGGGTGTGGGTGATTACTATGTGGGGAGGCGAACCCGACTGCGTGAGACGTGGATAGATTTGCAATGGTATTGGGAAGTGAAGTGATCTTTACACGTCCAACACACACACACACACACACACACATACACACAATATATTGAATACGTTACTTATCGAAAGTGTATATTAGTAAAAGATCGGGTGTGTATATTCACTCACACACACAAGATATTGACTAGGTCATTTATCGAAAGTGTGAGTTGCTTGACTGATCTTAAGATGGTTCAACAATAGCTTCATTGGAAATCTGAAGAGCACAATCCCAAACGAAAGGGAAAAATGAAAAATATGAGTGGAATCAACTGATAAATGTTAAATGGTAAAACAGAGAAAAACCTTTCACTTTTATTATTCCAACATACCCATTACACCTAGGGCTGCAACAGGGCCGGGTTGGGCCGGGTTTATCAAAACCATAACTCCGACCCTAACTATTGAAACTTAACCCAAACCTAGCCCAACCCTGTCAAGGTCAGAAAATGTACAACCCTAACCCTGACCTTGATAGGGTTGGGCCTAACCTTAACCTGCCCAGATTGACCCTGACAGGGCCGGGTTGGGCCGGGTCAACCCTAATTAACCCTGATTCAGGGTTAGATTGACCCTGATATTGACCCTGATTGACCCTAAACATACAACAAATTATCAAATAACAATTACAACTTAAAACATATGACAAATACAAGCAACCTATGATATTCTTTTAAGAACCTAACAAATACAAACCAAATGAGTTTAAATGTTTAACAAGGAACAAATACAAATCATACATATATTTATAAATATATTCAAATATATACAGGGTCGGGTTGGGCCGGGGTCAACCCAGGGGGGTCAACCCTAACCCAGCCCAACCCTGCCAGGATTCATATAAAATTGAACCCTAACCCAGCCCTGTCAGGGTTCGGGCTGGGTTTAACCCTGCCAGGGTTCAGGGTGGGCCTGGACGGGTTCGGGTTGTCAGGGTAAAACTTGCACCCCTAATTACACCCAGTTCCAACTATATTTATATAAATACTACATATCTTACCACAAGAGATTACATTACAGCAGATGGTGACACGTGATCTTACTACAAGAGATTACACATTACTTCAAGATGGTGACACATGTCTTCAACAGCCCCCCTCAAGCGGATTGAGGATCCCTCAAGCCTAGAAAAATATTTAAATGGGTCTGACCAAGGGCTTTCCTAAGAATATCAGCCCTTTGAGTGGTGGTGGAAATATGAGATGGCATAAGAAGACCACTATGGATTTTTTTCTCGAACAAAATGACAGTCCACTTCAATGTGTTTTGTCCGTTCATGATAGACAGGATTAGTAGCAATATGTATCGCGGCTTGATTATTACAATAGACTGTAATCAAAGATACATGATCATCATCCAAGTCCAAAAATAACACTTTCAGCCAAGCAAGCTCACATGCCAAATTAGCAAGCGCACGGTATTCTGCTTCTGCAGAAGCGTAGGAGACAGTAAGTTGTTTATTTGTCTTCCATGATATCAGACAATCCCCAAAAAATGTAATATATCCAGTAGTGGACCACTGAGTAAAGGGACAGCTAGCCCAATCAGAGTCACAATAACTAGTGATCATCGGATTATTAGTTGAAGTCATACAAATACCAAATGAAACCGTACCCTTAAGATACCTCAACACACAATTAGCTGCAAGTAAGTGTGGATGTCTGGGGGAGTGCATAAACTGACTCAAGAGTTGAACCAAATAACACAAATCAGGCCTTGTAATTGTGAGGTAAATGAGGCGACCAATTAATCTTCTATATGAAGTTGGTTCATAAATCAAGGCGCCGGTCTCATTGTCCAACATCAGATTTTGTTCCATGGGGAATGGATTGGGTTTGCACCCTAAAGCACCTGAATCTGCCAATATGTCCAAGGCATATTTTGCTGACACAATAGTAACCCATATGGTGTAGAGACAACCTCAATACCTAAAAAATACGTTAATGGGCCAAGATTTTTAATCTGGAAATAACGCTGGAGTTGACTTTTAATATGGGTAACATTTGTATTATCAGACCCGGTAAGGATTATGTCATTGACATACACAAGGAGAGCAGTATAGATTGGTCCATTCCTATAGACAAATAGTGAGGCATCAGATGCCGACTGTTTAAAACTAAGCTTGTGAAGGGCATCAACCAATTTTTTATTCCATTGTCTGAGGGCCTGTTTCAGCCCATATAGGGATTTGTTTAACCGACATGCCATATCAGAAGGTAATGGGCCCCCACTGTATAGGAAACCAGCCGGAGGAGTCATATACATCTCTTCCTCTAGGTCCCCATGCAAGAAGACATTTGTGACATCCAGTTGATGAAGGGACCATTTTTGATAAGTGGCCATGGAAATTAGACTTCGAACCGTTACAATTTTGGCAACAGGAGCAAATGTTTTGTGAAAATCAACACCTTCGAGTTGAGTAAAACCTTAGCGACAAGGCGAGCCTTATATCTCTTAACATTACAATCAGCCCTATGCTTGACCTTATATATCCACTTATACCCAATTGGCGTTTTTGCAATAGGAAGCCTCTGGACAGTCCAAGTATTATTTTGGGCCAGGGCAGTTAGTTCATCATGCATAGCGGACTGCCATAATGGATCTTTACATGCCTGTCTATAGGTCTTGGGCTCAAACTGATTACATAAAGAAGTTAACAAGGCCTTATATGCTGGGTTTTGGAAAAAAGTAAAATAGGCTTGAATAGGGTATGAAGGTTTACCTGAACTGGACTGATTTGAAGAGATGGGCTGGACTGATGGGCGTGCGATAGTATTACACACAAAATCATGCAACCGAGTAGAAGACTGGCGTACTCTCAAGGATCTCCTTGGGCCAGAAATTTGTACCTCAGATATAGGCCCATGGGGGGAAGATGCAGTTTCACGTAAGGAATCAGATGATGAAGGTAAAGTGGTAGCAGTAATACCAACCGAATCCAAACTACGACCAGAGGATGAAGGGGATACAGAAACTGAAGGCCTAGTGGATGAAGAAGATGTGGGAACTAACATGCTAGAAGGAGAAGAAGATAGGGATACTAGAATGGGTTGTATGGGTGTCGTGGTAGAGCCTGATGGTGAGATAATATGTTCAGTTCTAAAAACTTCATCAATAGTAGTGACAACATCAGTAACAGGTAAAGAGAAGGAGTATGTAAAACCAGGGATAGCAGAAGCAAAAGGGAATATATTTTCAATAAAAAGAACATCTCTATTAGTGAGTTAAGTATTTGTAGACAGATTAAACAAACGATATCATTTCTGATTGAAAGAATAACCAACAAAGATGCATGGTAATGCTCTGGAGAAAATTTAAGTTGAGAGGGTAACAAATTTCTTGCATAGCATAGGCAGCCAAAAGTCCAAAAACTATCATAAAGAGGTGGTTTGTGAAACAAAACTTCAAATGGAGAAAGACCACAAAGAACAGGGGAAGGGAGTCAGTTTATAATAAAACAAGAAATTAACACATAGTCTCCCCAAAATGTCAAAGGTAAAGAGGACTGAAACCTAAGGGATCGAGCAACCTGTAACAAGTGCCTGTGTTTTCTTTCCACTACACCATTTTGCTGAGGTGTATAGACACATTTAAGTTGATGAATGATGCCCATGGAATGTAATAACTGTTGCATAGATGTAGAAAGAAATTCTAACCCATTATCAGTTCTGAAAATTTTTACTACAGTAGAAAATTGAATAAAAACTAGTTTAAAAAACTGATTAAGGTACAAGAAAACATCTGATTTATTTTTCATCAAGTAGACCCAAGTGGTCCTAGAGTGATCATCCACAAGGGTCAAAAAATAGTGACAGCCCGTGTGAGTGGCCATAAAATATGGCCCCCAGACATCTCAATGAATCAATTCAAAACAAGTAGTAGCACGAGACATACTAAGAGGAAAAGGAGACCTAGATTGCTTTGCAAGAGGACAGACAGTACAAGCTTCAATATGTGAAGTAATATGAGGTAAATGGATAGAAGAATGACCTAGTCTATTATGCCAGACGTGAGGAGATACAACAGTGGCTGCAACAGATATGGAGGCAGCAAAAGGAGCAGAATCAGGAGTAGTCATAATCGGGAGAGAGGTGGAAGCTTCAAAATGATATAAACCATCACGCAGCCGACCCAGTCCAATCATCATCTTGGTTGCTAAGTCCTGAAAAATACAAAAAGATAAGAAAAAAAGTAATAGAGCACTTCATATCAGAGATTAACTAATTAATAGAAAGCAAGTTAAAAAAAAAAACTAGGAACATGAAACACGTTGTTTAACGGAATATTTTTGGTAAGAACACACTAGCCGAACTGAGTAACAGGGTATCCAGACCCATCCGGTAAGACTACAGGGGCACACTTAAATGGAACACAAGTAGGCTGAGACAAAGGATTACTGGAGAAATGGTTGGTGGCCCCTGAATCAATAATCCAGGGTTGGGATTGTCGAAAAGATGTAGATAAGCAGAAATTGTTACCTGCAAAGTTAACAGTTGGAGAAGAAGCACTAAGAAAAGATACTAACTAATTGTACTGATCCATCGTAAGTGGAGGAGCAATTGACTGAACATCTCCACTAGACACACCTTGAGTCCTAGTAAGAACAATAGGACTATCAGAAGAAATATCCCCATCAGATATTGAGTGTAAGCTTGGAACTTCTTTGGACCCGAAGCTGTAGACTTGAAATTACAGCGAGAAAAATTTGGGGAAAATTCATTTAACGAGAAGAAATTTTCCTTGAGATGGCCTTGACGATGGCAATAGGTACACGTTTGAATTTTCAGATGAAATTCTTGGGGACGACCCACAGCACAAGCAATGTTCTCAATGGGCACAACAGATACACACAGACCCCTGTGTCGCTTTTCCTGTAACACCATGGAGTATGTCACACCCCAATTCCGCACACTTCAGAATGGTGTGATGAACCGCTAGCAAACCAACGGTTCAACCAGGATCTCGTACAGGTGGTATCCGACTGATCTAAACCTCATATATCCACATTCATAATCAGAGTAAATACACAATAGCGGAAGTCTTATAGTAAAATAAACTAAGAATCTACTGTGATATTAATATTAAAATAGAAAATTATTCTGTATCAACTAAGACATAAATAAGTATCAAATACATGTCTTTAATAAATCCAAATAAAGAAAACTAAAAATCTAATCGAATACACATGAGTTGCACTCGCAAGAGGAGTCTTGTGTATCCACTTCATCTTCAACTTCCATCGCCGTTACGTGACCAGACACTGGAGCGTTGACATAATCTTCGACGGTAGTACCTGCATCATTAACTAAAAATATTCAATGTCATGGGGGTGAGCACACATCATGACTCAGTGAGTAAACAAAACAATGCAACAATACATATGCATGCAGTCAATTCATATCTTTGGTCTGATTTAAAGTTTGCAATGCGCAATAGAAAGGTTGGGTGGTCAAAGGTTAACGTTTATTGACTCTGCCTCTATACACAGGGTGTGGAAGTCCGCCCAAAGGTTAACGTTTATTGTCGTCCCCATCCACCCTACCATAACATTGTAAACAAAGGTTAACGTTTATTGCTGTACAGTGCCATACCAACACGTAAGCCCCTGCTGGCATGGGCTTGCAAACTGGGCTCGCAACTAACCAATCCTAATGCGAAACAGTGTATCCAAGGCCTCACCCTAGCATCCCTCAGAACGTCCATAGAGATAGAGCTAAGGCCCCCCCAGTAGGGTCAGAGACTACAAGGACCGAGACCACCTCCCCTGATACTCTATGACGTAATAATTCTGCTAAAGTAATGGCGATACGACGATGCTAATGCATAAGACTTGAGTTAGAGATAGAGCTAAAGTGCTGAGACCCGCCAAAGGTTAACGTTTATTGACGTTCCCATCACACCTCCCCTGATACTCGCTCGCATCAAGTACACCAACCACACACATACATTCACATGCCTATTCCTATCATCATCATCATCATCATGTTATAAACAATAAAGTAAATATGCATGAACAATTAATAGAAATATTGGATGACATGTTGTATGCACATTACAAACATATTCGCATAGGATCAAGCATGGCAGTGGACTCAAGAAAAGAGAAAACAGTTTATTATTAACCAATTAGTTTAGAGTTCTGTTTCCTCACCTTAGCTTGCTAATAGATCCTCTTACAAGCTTTAAGATCACCTTTATATTGTTATTATATTGCTAGAAAACCTAACAAAGTCTATAGAATTTAATTAGAATTAATTCTGAATTTAAAAACCATTCTGTTAACTGGGGGTCGGAGGTAGGGTCGGAGTAATGATCGACCCTGGGTGCGACTACCCCTATTCTGAACTTCCCGAACACTGGGGGTCGATGCTCAGGGTCTAGTAGGGTCGATTGGCCATCGACCCCCCATGCGACCCCCTGTGGGTTTTGGTTGATTTTCTTCCTTAAATCCATTCTTCGTGTTTGGGGTCCTATGGCTTGTTCCTATAATCCATTCTACACATGTTCTATGGTCTAGAACCATGATTCTACCACCTATATGGCTTTCATGATTTCCCCCATGGTTTTCCATGAAAACCTAACCATAGGTTGATGGTTTGGGTTTCTCCGAGATCATACTCTCTGCATTATCTATCCTAAGGTCTTAAGCAAATCATGGAATTAGTATCTATACCTGAGAAGAATACTCCTTCTCTGCAACTCTTCTCCTTTTGCTTTCTTCTCTTCTTTCCTTCTCTTTTCCTTCTCTTCCTTCTCTCCTCTTTCTCTCAATTCAATTAGGGTTGTAAAAGGAGTAAAAGAGGCTTAGGGACGTCCTATTTATAGAGTAGAAATTCCTAAAATAAGTCTCATTGAGATTTGGAAGGAATCCCATCGAAATTAGGAAAATTTCCTAGTTTTCAGATTTACCGAGTACCGGGGGTCGATAGGGGGGGTCGGAGATCCTGTCGACCCCTGGTTCCTGAAGTGTCCGACCCCCCATGTAAAACTGGGGGTTTGACTTTTGTCTTGTGGGGGTCCGATCCTCCCTTGCTAGGTATGTGACCTTCCCCTTAATTTAAGTGTTTTTGGGTCAGTTTAATACTTGGGATCGTGATCTCCTTCACGCACTTGGTCCATTTGGCTCATCCATGATGGGTAGACCTGGTTCAAGGTGGTAAGACCGGGTTAGTTTGATACGGGTCTTACAGAGTAGGCCTTAATGCAGGAAGGCAATGGATCCATAACTAATATTTGAGTACGAATTGTAGCAAACGTATAATTTAGACCCATTAAAAATTGATATAACTGATCAGATTCCAGATGCTCTGCAAGAATAGTAAGAACTTCTTTAGAATACTGAGGACACTGAATGTGGGAGCCAAGCTAATCCCAAAGAACCTTGAGAGCTGTAAAGTATCCAGAGACGGAAAGGTGATCTTGACGAAGAAGATTGATACGGCATTTCAAGTAAAAAATCCTAGGGCCATTAGACTGAGCATACCGTCGTTCAAGATCTAAACAAAGCTCTCTGGAGCTATTCACATACAAAACGGTCTGCTGAATCTCAGGCTTGAATGAATTGTATATCCATGATGTTACCATAAGATCACATTGCTCTATCTCTATGGACGTATTGAGGGATGCTGGGGTGAGGCCTTTGATACATTTGGATGACATTAGGATTGGTTAATTGTGAGTGCTTACGTGTTGGGTATGGGTAGGGCAATAGGGGAAGTCTTAGTAATATGTGATCCGAACACTTTAGCTCCATCTCTATTCCATGGTGGGTGCATGTGGGACGATAATGGTGTTTAATCCATTGGGCAGATTCACACACTCGTGTATAGAGTTGTGGTAGCCACCAATCCTCTCTATAGCACAGTTGTAAACTTAAAATCAGACCAAAGATATGAATTGAATGCATGCATATGTTTCTGCATTATTTTGTTTGCTCATTGGGCCATGATGTGTGCTCACCCTTTCGATGTCGAATATTTTAGTTGATAATGCAGGTCCTACTGTGGAAGATTTTATGAATACACTGACATATGGACATGTAGCAGCTATGGACGTGGAACTTATGGAGGAAGCACATGATCTGTCATGCGAGTGCAACCAATGTGTTTTTTTATTAGTTTAACTATTTTTAACTATTGGAACATGTAATTGATTATTTTATTTTATGTCTTGAGTCAGTTGGGAATAACTAGATTTAATTATTTATTATCACTATTAGATACTCAGTTCATTATCAATAAAAACTTTTGTTATTCATTTACTTACTTATTTATTTACTATGGTTATTGTTGTGGAGTGTATTCTGGTTTAACATGGTTGGCACTGCCTATATGACATCCTGGTTTGAACCATTGGTTCTCATGATAGTTCATCACAACACTAGTTAGTCTAGAATTGGGGTGTAACATACTTGGTGGTCGACATTCTGTCAAGTCACAATGTCATCATAGGTCGGCTAAGCTTAGTGGTGTTGTGAGCTTGCATCTCCATATTCCACTTGCTGTTGAAATTCCCAACATTGTACGGAGAAGGACATTACAAAGTGGATTAAAATATTTCTCAGCACTGTTATGTGATCGACTTAGAAGAAAGTGAGAAGAAGTTAACTTAGAGCATAGTCATCAAAGATTTACGCGACAACCTGCATCAGGAGAGAAGCACTCTTGTAGAAGAACTCAAAGAGGTATCCCCATTTCGGATGAACCGAAGAGGTATTTCCAGATTGAATCATCTCTCCAAGGAAAGCAGAGGGAAGAGCTAATCACCTTCCTCAAAAGTAATCTAGATGACTTCGCATGGTCTGCATCAGATATGTTAGGCATCCCCAGAGACCTGATGGAGCATAAACTTGCAATTGACAAGTTGTTAAGACTTGTCCAGCAAAAGAAGTGGAACTTTACCCCCAGAACGAGAGGTCATCATCAAGGAAAAATTTGACAAGCTCTTAGTGGCAGGGTTCATTTAAGAAGTCAAATACCCTCAGTGGGTATTCAATGTTGTAATGGTGCCAAAATCCAATGGGAAGTGGTGCATCTGTATTGACTTCACGGACTTGAATAAAACGTGTCCTAAAGACTACTACCCCTTGCCTCAGATAGAAAAACTAATCGATGCTACTGCAGGATATGAGATACTCACATTCATGATGCATCCTCTAGATATAATCAAATTAAAATGCATGAACCAGACAAAGAGAGAATTGCTTTTATAACCAAAGATGGGTTATACAGCAACACTTATGCCATCCGACTTGAGGAACGCTGGGGTAACCTATCAACGACTATTAAACAAAGTATTTGAGAACCAGATCTGTAGAAACATGAAGGTCTATATAGATGACTTCCTTGTTAAGAGCAAGAAGAGTTTAAGTCATATAAACGACTTGAAATAAGCATTCGGAGTCTTTTGAACATGCCAAATGAGACTGAATCCTGCAAAGTGTGCATTTGGAGTACACTCCAACAGGTTTCTAGGTTTTATGGTCTCCTAGAGGGGAATCAAAGAAAATCCGGTAAAGATAGAGACAAATCTACATATGAAAGCACCTACCAAAACAAAGCAGATTCAGGAGTTAACTGGTCGAGTTGCAGCACTTGGTCGATTTATGTCCAAGTCTGGGGATCGTTGCTTACCCTCCTTCAAGACCTTAAAGGGGGGAAAAGAAATTTGAATAGACAAATGAGTGTCAGCAAGCTTTTAATGAGATGAAGAAGTACCTTACAACTCCTCTGGTACTAACTATGCCAGAGCTCGGCGAACGATTACAACTCTATCTTGCAACTTCATCTACTGCAGTCAACGCGATTCTCCTCAAAGAGATCAAGAAGAATTAACGACCAATCTATTATGTAAGCAAAGTGTTACTCGATGCCGCAGCCAAGTACAAATCGGTTGAAAAATTAGCTCTTTCCTTGGTAGTTTCTTTTAGAAAATTACAGCCATATTTCCAGGCCCATACAATAATAGTACTGTTAGATAAGCCCTTAAGGAAGATTTTAGCCCGACCTAGTGAATTGGGCCATCGAACTTAGCAAGTTCAAAATCGACTTCCAGCCAAGGACGTTGACCAAAGCTTAAGCTTTAGCTGACTTCATTATGAAAATGTCACTTGATGAAAGTGCAGAAGTTGACAAAAGAACAGAAGCAGGAATCTTTGAACAACCCAAGAAAATAGCTCAAAATACACCATCATCGAAGTAGGTCCTACATGTAGATGGATCTTTAAGTCCCCAATAGTCAGGGGCAGGAGTAATACTTATAAGCTTTGAAGATTTCAAAGTCTATGTGGCTCTTAGGTTCGAGTTCGACCCAACAAATAATGTGGCAGAATATGAGGCCTTGTTTGTAGGTTTACGGCTTGCTAAAAACCTTATGGTAAGGTGACTTGATATCTTCAGTGATTCACAAGTCATCATATGACTTGATATCTTCAGTGATTCACAAGTCATCGTACGCCAAGTAAAGGGTCAAAACGAAGCAAAGCAAGAGCATCTCCAAGAGTATTTAGCAAAGGCAAAGTCGGCCCTATCCAACCTTGAAGACTAAGACATTCAAAATGTTGACAAGAGGGATAACGTAGAAGCGGATGCCTTATCCTAACTTCAAGCGGAAGACCTAACCGACTTAGAAAAATCTGTTTACATTGACGTATTGGCAAACCCAAGCATAAGGGAGGAACCTGAGGTCCAGCTCTTAAGCGTGGACACGACTTGGATAGATCTAATCAAGTCATATTCAACAAAAGGTATTCTCCCATAAGATCACAAATAAAGGCGATGAATCCTAGTGAAGTCTAAGTACTACGTTATGTTTGAAGGACTCCTATACAAGAAGTGAACATAAACGGCCACTTCTACGATGTCTTACCCCTAAAGAAGCTCAGTAGTGGTTGAAAAAGTACATGCAGGCATATGTGGCAGTCACTCAAGGGTAAAATATTAAGCCATAAAGTCCTAAGACAAGGGTACTGTAAGACCCGCACTCAATGAACCCGATCTAAACCTTGATTTCATGTCGTATTAGGTCTTCCAATCATCACCGGGCCAGACGGGACGAGCGGGACGAGCGGATGACAATCAGGTACAAAATCGGACCAAACAGACCAACTTAAGTATGAATTTTATTCATACCGGTCGATGGTACCTGTCGACTGGTATAGTCTGCGCAGCAGACTACCAAGATCTAAAATTGGATCTTTGTGGGTCCCACTTTCCTAATTTCGAATTCTCAGGACTTTCCTAATCCTAAGAGGCTTCCTAAACCTAATCCTAGCCTATATAAACACCTCTAAACCTCCTGGACTCTCTTCCATTAGTCCTCATAAACCCTAGAGAGGAGAAGGAGATTGGAGAAGGAGAATGAGCTAGGAAGAAAAAGGAAGAGCCACCGTTATCGTTCGACGAAGCACACCTTACGCCAGTCGACGGTAAGTGTTTAAACTCTCTCTCTCACATTATGACTCTAGGATGGTTGGGTTGCTTGGATCAATACCATGCAAAGCAGGTATTGACCTAAATCCTACTTTTCCGCCAAACCCTAATTTAGTCGTTAAACCCTAGATTCGAGTTCTAAGATGAATACCATTAAAACTATACTTGAATGGAGTTGGAAACAACTCTAACGCAAAGCTCAGACTTAGAATGTGTAGGAGAAACCCTAGAATCAATAGAGAGTGATCGACGACAGTCGAGAAACCGGATGTATGGTCTTCCGAAGACATACCGGTCGACCATACCGGTCGCACCCCATGCGACCGGTACCGCGACGGGTACCTCTTAGGGAGTGGCCTGTGGGGACCGGCTAACCATACTGGTCGCAAGTTTTTCCACAGTTCTGCGATCGGTACATGCGATCGGTCAGCTCTGTAAGTGTATTTGTGTAACCTCATTGGTTTCCGACCAACGTAAACCCTAAGAAACTATTCTAATTGAACCCTAATATCATGTAGGACTTTGTGATAGCATGTTTGGATCTTGCGACGTGGAGCAAGCTATCAAACGAGCGTCAGGTAAGGGAATCGGACCTAAACCCTAATAATTAATGGATAGTAAATCATTGCTAATAACCCTGAATCTTTGTTATTATGTTTGTGCATTCTCACATGTCATCTGTTATTTTCAGTTATTATATTTGTCCATGCATATTCCATATGCTAGGATGTGATTGTTAGGCATGTGATTGTTTTTGTTAGAGTGTGGAATGGGAAGGGCCTGGGGTCTGGGATCATTCCTCACACTAGCACCTTTTTGTAGTATTCTATCTTAGCATGCTTGGTGCGAGTAGGGCATCAGGGGGAGGAAGTGGTACTGTGGTCTCCGGCCTGGCCACTAGACTCTAGCTCTATCTTTATGCCGTAGGGAGTTATGTTGGGATAGAGTCTACTTGCGTATTGTTCTGTCTGAGTATGCTTGGTGCGGGTAGGGCATCAGGGGGAGGTCGTGGCACTGTGGTCTCCGGCCTGGCCACCACGCTCTAGCTCTATCTCTATGCCGTAGGGAGCTGTACTGGGATAGAGCCTACAATGATGACATATAGGATTGGTTAGTTGCGAGCCCAGTTTGCAAGCCCTAGCCAATAGGGGCTTATGTATTGGTATGGGTAGAGCATCAGGGGAGGTAGTGGATGCCTTAGCTTTATCTCTATTCCATGATGGGTGTATGTGGGTCGGCAGCGGTGTGATCTACTGTGCGATGCTACACACTCGTGTATAGAGGTGCGGTGGCCGTCAACCCTTTCTATAACACATTGCAAACTTAAATCAGGCCACAGTATAAAATGATTGTTACTCATGCATATAATATTGTTACACTGTCTGATTGTCTTACTGAGCTAAGTGGTGAGCTCACCCTTTGTATATACATTGTTTTTAGATGTTGATGCAGGTTACACGGTGGACGATTATATGAATGCTCCGGCATATGAAGGTATTGCTGCTCTGGACGTACAGGAAAGAGAGGACGAGCATGACGCTTCATGCGAGTGCCCTTTCTGCGTGTACCTTTAATTTTATTTTATTTGTTTCAGTTATTTTTAAAGTGATGTAAAGATATTTAATTACGTTTGGAATTTAGATAATTGAATACTTATTTAAATTTATCAATAGAATACTTAGTTCATTTATTTAAAGACTTTCGCTGTATTTATTATATTCTGATTGTAGTTATGTGCAATGGTTTGTATGAGTGGACACGGTCTTATTAAGATCCTGGTGTGAACCATTGGTTCAGTGACGGTTCACTCACACCATTCTGGTTGGTTCAGAATTGGGGTGTGACAACTTGGTATCAGAGAACTCTTAGGCTCTGTCCATCCGACCATATTTGCACTTAACTAAGTCGATGAACTGAGATAGAAAAAATTAAAATCCTTAATATGAACACACCCTAAGCACTTGTTTGATGCCTGAGACTAAATACGAAAGAACATAATGTATTATACTAAAGGTAAAATTAATAAATAGTCATGCTCTAGATAGGAACCATAATGACAGGTGAGATAAATCATAAACTTCCACCAAATTGAAAAGGAAACTGTATCAAGAGTATAATATTGAACATCGAAAGAGCTAGATAGGTTTATATAGGATGCGGTGCATTATTGACTTACTCTTATGATTATAGAAGATGTACATACCTAATTCTAATTCTTGTACCTTGACAGAATACCTTCTTGATTGAACTTGTCAATTTGAGTTATAGATGTTATTTCCTTAGAATTAGTCCTGATTATATCAATCTAAGCTACTCCTATGATCGACACCATGAATAGAGATATGAACCGAATGAACATTTAAAGGTTTAATCATTCTGAATGTACATCTTTTTGATTTTATACCTGATTTACTGATGTACCAAAACTTCTCTAGATTTACTCCTGTAGTGCATTGACCAATGGCACTATATACTCGATAGAACCTGTAACCATGAGGTTAAGAACTGTAAAACTTCTATTTCCATATATATGGACAACCGTGCAACTTAACGACCTTTGGATGCCGGTTGGATTACCATAGATTTACTCCTGATCCTTTAAACCTAAGTTCGCTAGATAAAACAAGTGTTCTTCATCATACTGAATTTGAAAGAAGGAAATGAATCACTTTTGGATAAACATTCTGATTCTTATATTCCTTGACATCCATTGATAGAGATACTTAGTTAATAAGGGAATTATTGGAAGGGAGATGATTAAATTCAGATTAGATTCTATAGCCAAGAAACCTCAGATTAAGTAATGGAGGATCTGTTTTGAGATTGCTGAATGGATGGATTTGTGTCATGATCTGTAGAAGAGTGCATAAGCAGGAAGTGAGAACTATCAAGAGTAGCCAGTAAAGAAATAGATAGCACTCAAGTAGAGTTAAAGATGACTATATCGGTATGAATTTTGACAAGACAGAAGGTTTCTAAAGGTAGATCTAAGAGTGGATACAAGGATGAAGTCAAAAACTTATGGCATTGATAGTATTCAGATTAGTACAAGTAATATGGAGTTATGCCCAATGTCAAGTGAGATGATTAAGTAAAGACCAAAAGAGTTTGACAGAATTAATGAATTTATAAGCATATACCCTAATGCTTATAGATAGACTTGGGATATATAATGAAGCTGTACAGATTGCCAGGGTAATTGAATCCAGTCAAAGAGACAGCTTCTTTGCTCAAAATAGGGGACTGAAGAGGCCTGCTACTGAGACTTCAGGTGAGGCAATACTAGACCATTCCGCCCATACAGGGCTCAGTCCGCTGTGGTGCCTGCAAGGAACACTACTGCACCACCACTGTCATAGTTTGCTGGACAGAACATAAATGTTAAATGTTTCAATTGCCGCAGTAAGGAAAGGTATTCGCAGTCACCAGTGAAGAGGAAACCGCATCACCTGATGTGGTTACTGGGACTGTAGATATAGCTGGTGTACCCGCCAGAGTACTCTTTGACTCTAGGGCCACGCACTCCTTCGTTTCTATTTTTTTTTGGGAAGCGAATGGAATTACCTGTCAAGTGTTTGAACCCAAGCTTGATAGTTCGCTCTCCGTTGGGAGTCAAAGTGGCGTTGAATGAATACTATGGGCCGCGTACAGTTAGTATTGAGGGCCAAAACCTAGAAGCAAATCAGGTTCTACTCGAGATGGCAGACTTTGACGTCATCTTGGGAATGGATTGGCTAGGCCATCATTCAGCTAGCTTATTATGTGGTGAAAGGAAACTTGTGCTTAAAGATGAGAAGGGCAAGGAGTTTAGCTTCACTGGAACCAAGTTACCTAGGAAGCAGAAGCTGATCCTCTCCGCCCTAAAAGCTAAGAGATGCCTAGAGAAGGGAGGAGTGGGGTACTTAGTGTCTGTGGTCGACATAACTGCTGAGGTGCCAAAGATGGAAGATCTAGATGTGGTTCGAGAGTTTCCAGATGTGTTTCCAAAAGATCTCCCAGGTCTACCTCCAGACAGGGCTACAGAGTTCGTGATAGACCTGATGCCAGGGTCGGCACCGGTGTCTAAAGCACCGTACAGGATGGCCCCTACCGAATTAAAGGAGTTAAAGACCCAGTTACAAGAACTACTAGATAAGGATTTCATACGACCAAGCATATCGCCATGGGGAGCACCTGTATTGTTCGTCAAGAAGAAGGACGGTAGTGTATGGCTATGTATTGACTACCGAGAGCTGAACAAGTTAACCATCAAGAATCGATATCCTTTGCCTAGGATTGATGATTTGTTCGATCAGTTATAGGGTGCAAAGGTTTTCTTGAAGATTGATCTCAGATCAGGGTATCACCAATTGAAGATCAAGGCCAGAGATATTCCAAAGACTACATTCAGGACAAGATATGGGCATTATGAGTTTCAAGTAATATCGTTCGGGTTGACTAACGCTCCAGCGTCGTTCATGGAACTGATGAACCGAGTGTTTCATGACATGTTGGACACTTCGGTCATCGTATTCATCGATGACATATTGGTCTACTCAAAGGACAGGGAAGCTCATGCAACACATTTGAGAGCAGCCCTACAACGGCTGAAAAGGGAGAAATTTTATGCCAAGTTCAAGAAGTGTGAATTTTGGCTGAAGGAGGTGGCTTTCTTGGGCCATGTAGTATCTGAAGACGGTATCAAGGTAGATCCAAGCAAGATCGCAGCTATAGTAGGATGGGAAGCACCAAAATCAGTTGCGAAGATTCGTAGTTTTCTTGGATTGGCTGGTTACTATAGAAGGTTCGTGGAAGACTACTCAAGGATCGCCGTTCCACTTACCAGACTAACCAAGAAGGGAGAGAAATTTATATGGTCAGATGAGTGCGAGAAATGCTTTCAGACTTTGAAGTCAAGACTAGTCTCTGCACCTATCTTGACCATCCCAGCACCAGGCTTCCGTTTACCCTATATATGGATGCCTCAGGATTGGGTCTTGGATGTGTATTGATGCAAGGAGAACAGGTGATTGCCTATGCATCAAGACAATTAAAAGAGCATGAAAAGAATTATCCTACACATGATTTGGAGTTAGCAGTGGTAATACATGCAATCAAGACTTGGAGACACTACCTTTACGGTGAAAAGTTTCTGATTAAGTCAGATCACAAGAGCTTAACATATCTTTTCACTTAGAAGGACATGAATATGAGATAGAGGAGATGGCTGGAGTTGTTAAAAGATTATGATTGTGACATCCAGTACCATCCGGGTAAGGCAAATGTTGTGGCTGATGCTTTAAGCAGAAAGTGGGCATTGAAACCTGAGGCGGGACCAAGTACAAATGCTGCATTATGTGCTGCAGCCTCGATCTCAACAGAGAATGATGAAGAGTATATAATAGAGACTGCAAGAGATCCAGTGGAATAGGGCTTAATTCATAAGTTCACATTGATGTTCGCAGCCTTGAAGATCTCATCGGATCTCATAGATGAGGTCAAAGTAGCAATCCTACAGGATTCACACCTCAAGACTGTAAAGAAGATCTAGAGAAGGGTAACAACAATCCTGACTTTACCTTGGATTCAGACAAGGTACTCAGGTATCGTGGACGATTATGTATACCTGAGAGTGAGAACTTAAATATCAGAGATTGAGTTATGATTGAAGCTCATTACACTCCATACTTGGTACATCCAAGAAGCACCAAAATGTACCATGATTTAAGAAGATTATACTGGTGGAGGGGTATGAAAGCAAATATAGCTCATTTCGTATTCCAATGTCTGAATTGCCAGCAAGTTAAAGCGAAAAGGCAAAGACCCACAGGTTTACTACAACCATTATCGAAACCTGCATAGAAGTGGGATTGTATCACAATGGATTTCATCACTGGCCTACCTTTGACACCAAGGTCGGTGGATGCAGTTTGGGTTATAGTCGATCGACTTACAAAGACAGCTCGATTCATAGCGGTCAGACCTCAGTATACCATGGACAAGCTGGCCAAGCTATATGTTGATAATATAGTCAGACTTCATGGCGTCCCAGAAAATATAGTATCTGACAGAGATCCCCGTTTTACATCAAAGTTCTGGGAAGGTTTACAGAAAGCTATGGGAACCAAGTTGAAGTTTAGTACAGCTTTTCACCCTCAGACGGACGGGCATTCAGAAAGGACTATTCAAATTTTAGAAGATATGCTCCGAGCTTGTGCATTAGATTTCAAAGGAGCATGGGACGAGAAGCTATCGCTTATCGAGTTTGCTTATAACAACAGTTACCAGGCTACAATCCAAATGGCTCCATATGAAGCACTCTATGGGAAGAAGTGTCGTACACCTCTGTTATGGAATGAGGTGGGAGAAAGAAGAATTGTAGGACCGAATTTTGTTGAAGAAACTTGTCGAGTGATTGATCAGATCAAGGAAAGAGTGAAGACAGCTCAAGTTCGACAGAAGCACTATGTGGATAACCGACGTCGAGATCTGGAGTTTGCAGTGGGTGACAAGGTATTCTTGAAGATATCACCGGTGCGAGGTCTGAAACGGTTTGGTAAGAAGGGGAAGCTATGCCCCAGGTATGTGGGACCATACGAGATATTGACCAGACGTGGTAATGTGGCATATCAACTGGCTCTACCACCATCCATGTCAAGCGTTCATGATGTGTTCCATGTATCTTTATTGAAGAAGTATGTTAGGGATCCATCGCACATCTTGACAGCAGGCCCCCCAGACTTGACAGAGGACTTAACATTTGAAGTGGTACCTGTGATGCTCTCAAGCCGAAAGGTACAGCAACTTCAAAGCAAGGATATCCATTATGCGAAGGTGTATTGGAAAAGCCAAGATGTCGAAGAAATTACTTGGGAGGAGGAGAACGCGATGAGAAAGGAGTACCCTAACCTTTTCGACGATCAAGGCACGTTCAAATTTCGAGGCCAAATTTTCTTTTAAGGGTGGGGGAGTTGTGAAACCTACATGCAAATTTCGGGACAAAATTTCTTTTAAGGGTGGGAGAGTTATAAGACCCGCACTCAATGAACCCGATCTAAACCTTGATTTCATGTCGTATTAGGTCTTCCAATCATCATTGGGCCAGACGGGACGAACAGGACGAGCGGATGACAATAAGGTATGAAATCGGACCAAACAGACCAAATTAATTATGAATTTAATTCATACCGGTCGATGGTACCGGTCTATGGTACCGGTCGACCGGTATAGTCTGCGCATCAGACTACCAAGATCCGAAATTGGATCTCTACGGGTTCCACTTTCCGAATTCCGAATCCTAGGACTTTCCTAATCCTAAGAGGCTTCCTAAACCTAATCCTAGCCCATATAAACACCTCTAAACCTCCTGGAATCCCTTCCATTGGTCCTCACAAACCCTAGAGAGGAGAAGGAGATTGGAGAAGGAGAAGGAGCTAGGAAGAAGAAGGAAGAGCCGCCATTGCCGTTCGACGAAGCACACCTTACGCCAGTCGACGGTAAGTGTTTAAACCCTCTCTCTCACATTATGACTCTAGGATGGTTGGGTTGCTTGGATCAATACCATGCAAAGTAGTTATTGACCTAAACCCTACTTTGCCGTCAAACCCTAATTTAGTCGTTAAACCCTAGATTCGAGTTCTAGGATGAATACCATTAAAACTAGACTTGAATGGAGTTGGAAACAACTCTAACTCAAAGCTCAGACTTAGAATGTGTAGGAGAAACCCTAGAATAAATAGAGAGTGATCGACGGCAGTCGAGAAACCGAATGTATGGTCTTCCGGAGACATACCGGTCGACCATACTGGTCGCACCCCATGCGATCGGTACCGCGACCGGTACCTCTCAGGGAGTGGCCTGTGGGGACCGTCTGACCATACCGGTAGCAGGTTTTCCCACAGTGCTGCGACCGGTACACGCGACCGGTCAGCTCTGTGAGTGTATTTGTGTAACCTCGTTGGTTTTCGACCAACGTAAACCCTAAGAAACTATTCTAATTGAACCCTAATATCATGTAGGACTTTGTGATAGCATGTAAGACCTACATGCCACGAACC